>QANW01000843.1:827506-867741 GCA_003254865.1 Dryas drummondii | reverse complement strand
GAGTGAGGTTCGATGTCATCGCTAGTTATGATTTCGGTAGCTACCGCGAACACAAATATATCATCGATGATAATCTCGTTTCGATTCCAGAGCTCACTTAAGCATGCATAATTTATAGAGATCTCTATGTTCGGGAGTGGGTTNTAATTTATAGAGATCTCTATGTTCTCGGGAGTGGGTTCTAACGTTGGAGCGTCCCCCAACGTCGTCTCTTCTGGGACGGACCCATAATCCGGAACTATTACGTGAGATGGATCGATTGAGATCGCGATGTCAAGGGGACTCGTTTGTGCCAAATGTATCCTCTTCCAGGGATAAGAGTCCATCGAACTTAGTGGTCAACCTCACTTCTGGGCAGGGACATATGACTGGTTAGCTACTATTGTTGTACCTCGTCCATCTGGGACGACACGTCCTCCTAGGACGACACGTTCTTCGGGGACGGATATCCTTGCAGGCACGTTTGCAGCAGGTATATGTGATCTCGTCACTTTAGCTAGATCAGAGAATGCGTCTGGCATATTATGAGTTATACTCTGTAGATCTAGAATTCTCCGCACTTCACTATCACATTGTGCGGTTCGGGGATCGAGATGAGACATAGTGGGGACATTCCACGTCAATTCACGTCGTTCTTCAGGAACGGTGACGTTCATATCTCCCCCTAACGGCGGGAAGACTGTCTCATCAAAGTGACAATCCGCAAATCTAGCGGTAAAGAGATCACCTGTCAAGGGCTCTAAAATGCGTATAATGGATGGGGATTCATAATCGACATATATGCCCATCGTTCGTTGAGGACCCATTTTTGGTACGTTGTAGCGGCGCAACTGGCACGTAAACTGCATACCCAAATACGCGTAAGTACGAAACGTCAGGTTCGTACCCAGTCACCAGCTGTAACGCGGAGTAAGGTTGGGTAGCAGTGGGCCTCAACCGGACCAACATGGCTGCATGCAAGATTGCATAGCCCCACGCAGAAATTGGAAGCTTGGTGCGCATAACCAAGGTTCGTGCGATCATTTGTAATCTTTTAATGAACGCTTCTGCGAGACCATTCTGGGTGTGAACATGGGGAACTCGATGTTCAACATTAATCCCAAGGGACATGCAATAATCATCGAAAGTTTTCGATGTAAACTCTCCGGCATTATCAAATCTTCTGGACTTTATAGGATAATCCGTGTGGTGAGCCTTCTGGGCGAGAAGTTTAGCAAAAGCAGCGTTTCTTGTGGACAATAGTGTAACATGTGATCACTTTGTCGATGCATCAACCAAAACCATAAAATATTTAAATGGTCCGCATGGTGGTTGGATAGGTCCACAAATATTCCCTTGTATCCTTTGCAGGAAAAGGATGGAGTCTTTACTAGTCTTTGCATATGATGGTCTAGTATTCAACTTTCTAAGCGAGCAAGTTTGGCATAGTGTGTCACTAAACACAAGATCCTTATTAGTAAGGGGATGCCCGTGTGTTAAATTGAGGATACAGCGCATCATACTTTGACCTGGGTATCCCAACCGGTCATGCCATAGAAAGAAACTGCTCGAATTGGTTACTTCTGGTTTAACTATGTGATTTGCCTCAATCGATCTAATGGTGGTCATATAGAGACCGCTCGATAGACATTTCAATTTCTCCAATGTACGCTTCTGGCCATACAAATTGGAGGTTATGCAAAGATATTCCACTCCATTTTCCTCAGTGGTTTCAACGTGATAACCGTTGGCTCGAATATCCTTATAACTCAACAACGTTCTTCTGGAACTTGGAGAATATAAGGCCTCATTAATGGTAATTCAGTACCATTGGACAACATAAAAATGGGCTTTGCCATGGCCCTCTATCAGGTTGGATTGGCCTGATATGGTTGTCACAGAGGTACGAGTAAGCAATAAGTTTGAAAAATACTTCTGATCTTGAAGTATGGTGTGCGTAATAGCACTATCTGCCAGACAACAAACTTCCCCACTAAACATGCTTATTCATAAATTTAATTCAATGGATCACATGTATGAAAATAACTTGATTGAATTAAATAATATTCGAGCATAACCAAAATTTCCAAAAACAAATAATCCAAGTCATAAATCACCAAAAATAATCCGAATAAGAAAAACATTATTCAAAAAATAAATATGGCACAAGCGCCGATCATATCCATGTCATCGAGTTTCTAGTCCTCGAAGTGTCCACTAGCAGTCTGGAAATCAGTGACCTCTAAGGTGGTATCCATAAGAAATGATCCCTCAACGAGATTGGTCTCTCGAGTTCCGCGACTGGCGTGATACTCATTTACAGCTTGCGCTGATGCACGGCAGGTGCGGGACCAGTGATCAGTTCCTCCACATCGGTAACAGAGATCATTCTGATTCTGATTCTGCTGGCGACGGGCCGGACCAGTGTTCCTCTCATTTCGAGTTCTTAGGGCCGAGGGACCGTGGTTCCTACCACGTGGGCCATGGCCACGTTGGCCTCGGTCATACAGGCCATTCCTTTGAGAACCTTTCCTTCCATATCTCAGGCGGTCAGACTTTGTGCCCTTTCCATGACCTCGGTATCCTCTTTCGCGGTTTGAATCGCGATAAGCAACAGCGTTTGCTTCAGGCAATGGTGCTGCTTTAGTACCGACAGGTCGGGCTTGATCATTTCTCATTAATAAGTTGTTGTTCTTTTCAGCGAGCAACAGAGTAGTGATCAATGCCGAGAACTTGGTAAAATTCCTCTCCCTGTATTGTTGCTGCAGGACCAAACAGGAGGCAGGGAAGGTGGAGAAAGTCTTCTCCAATAGGTCAGCTTCGGTGAGCTCCTCCCCACAAAATTTGAGGAGCGACCGGATCCGGCAGATCTCCGAATTATACTCATTCACGGATTTGAAATCCTGGAAACGAATGTTCTGCCAATCATGTCTTGCTTCAGGCAAGAAAATGGTCTTTTGATGGTCAAACCGCTCTTCCAGAGCAACCCAAAGAGCTCGTGGATCCTCTTCAGCGAGGTACTCAACTTGAAGTGCTTCCTCCATATGCTTCCTAATGAAGATCATGGCACTTGCCTTAAGAGATTCTGCGACAACATTGTCTGCATTGATTGTCGATCTCATCTTCTTGGCAGTCAAATGAAGCTTAACATCTTGAGTCCACTTTAGATAGTTTCTTCCGGAAACTTCTAAAGTGACAAAGTCAAGCTTGTTGAGATTTGACATTCTTTGGTTGAAAGAAACAAATAATCACAATTAATGCTTTGGGCAGTAACATCCATAAACAATAAATAAGAAATTGAAGTTCTATAACATGGTATAGACATGTAAAATCTACTGGTTTTATCATGTATGGTGAATTTATAAAGGAAACTTCAGGTTCCTTATATGGCATTATTGAAGCTACAGGTTCAATATTTATGTATGAACTACTGGTTCATTAATTACCTGCAATTTCTACACATATACTCTAGTGCAAAAATTTAAGCAAGTAAAATATTCATATACCCAAGTAGAACAGAAAAATATCACAAAATTATTTGAATAAAAGTTTCTGGCATTTAGAGTATATATATTACGTGGTTTGTATACTAACAATAAACCATCAGCAACACAGTGGTTAAGGTGCAAGGTGATGCATAAGAGGTCCTGGGTTCAAATCCCAGGCATGACAAGAATTAACATTTCCTTTTTACAAAGTTTCAGGAGGCTCGCCATGTGTCAGCGTGGGAGTGGTGCTGACGTGGCAGCTTGGTGGAGCATGCATGGAGCTGACGTGGCAGCGGCGTGGCGGGCCTGCTGGGCTACCAGCGTGGCGCTGACGTGGCGTATGCGTGGCTGCTGGGCTGGCGCCTTGGGCCTGGGCTGCTGGCTTGGTGGGCTGCCTGCTGGGCAGCAAGGCTGCTGGCAGCATGCATGGCTGGGCGCTGCTGCAAAGGTGCGTGCTGCTGCTGGCAGCAAGGCAGCACAGTGAGGCAACAAGGCTGCTGGCAGCGAAGGGCGAGGGGCTGCTGCTGCTGGGCTGCACCTCTGCAAGGCAGCAAGGCTGCGCTGCTGCGAGGGGGCTCTCCTGCAAGGTGACGCTGCTGCTGGCAGCGATGCGAGACGCTGCTGCGCGCGCGAGAGCTGCTGCTGGCAGCGAGGGGCTGCTGCGAAGAACAAATTTAAGGATGATCCTCTTTCGTTTAACGATCCACAATCCAAAGAGCTTCTCGTGCTGATAACGTGTTGTAAAAGTATGTAGAAATTAGGGTTTGTGGAAAAAAGTGGAGGCAGAGAGAATATGATCAGTCTATTTCATTCATGTTATAAATATCCTTATATAAAAGTAGGGTTTACTAGGTTTTGTATATTTACTAGTATGCCCCTACAACTAATTACAGGAATAGCCACATATAACAATATATTTACAACATATAGATTATTTTTGTAAAAAAATCTATTCAATTAAAAATCGTTTAGTTATACAACTGTTGTTGATTAAATAAAAAAATAAACAGTTTGAGTCAAAAAATCACTCTTTAATCGGAAACCATCGATTTTTTGTACTTAATTAACAACAGTTATATGACCAAACGATTGCCAATTCATTTGAAATTTTGCAGAGATGATCTTTAATAGGTTATCTAAAAAGTGAACGGTTCCGATCATGCACCGGCATTGCCAAAATCATAATTTGGGGGGTGGGGTGACTCAAATAGTGTCCTTAAAAAATCAAAGAAAAAAAAGTAAGAATGTCAAAAGACTCAAAAATAAAAAGAAAAAGAATTTTTTTGTTGAGGAGATCAAGGAGCACGTAAACGTATTGCAAGAAAGAGTAAGACGTGGTTAGGGAAGCTTTATCGAAGATGATTTGCAATAATTAGAGCAAAACTCAAGCTGATTGAAAGGCCGATGAGAAATTCATTAATAAGTTTTAATTTTACAAAAGAGGAATGTTAGCCACAGTCATCCATAAGAATACGTGTGGCTAGACACTCTCCTGTTTAGAGGGCATCAATACTGGTTTATATAAAAGACCTTCACATAATCAACTCAAGACAAGATCGAGGAATAGAAGAATAAGAACCAAAAGAATCGTTTCATGGTAAATTTGGGGGACATCTAGGAGCTCTGTGTGTTTATGGTCATACTTCTCCATTCTTCCTTTGTTATATATATATATATATATTCAGATTTCAGACATTATATATTTATATTTCTTTGTTATGATCACAATTCACGCATCCCATGTTAAAAAGTACAAACATTTCATCATAATTTTAATCATGACGTACTAGAAAGTAACCCCGACCGGCCAATTTCTCCATAATTTTTTACCAACAATTTCTTGGTAATGTAGGTACCAATAAAATGGCGTTAAATAAAAAATAATCTTAAATGCTAGCTAGCAAAAAGAAATAATGTAAGTGGATCATTTCCTGACTATATGATTTTGGTTAGGACTTAGGGGGTTATTCGTTGTGACTTCGTATGAGTCGTGGTTTTGACAAGAGTGATATTTTCACTTACAAGAAGAGGCAATATACAGAGATTAGTGGTCACTCTTTTTTAACTTCATCTGGCTAATTGATTAATGGTCACTTATTAATAATTCTCGCATCTACTTTCGGATTATCCGCACCTAATTCAAACATGATCTTATATAGAAATCCTTTATGTCAATTCTATGTAAAAAGTTTGTCCAGACAGAATTAATCCAACCTATACGAAAATCATTTTCATATGAAAAGTTTCTTGTGTGAAATTGGTATAAAAAATTCTCCAATAAAATTTCATTCGGACCAAGTGCGATAATCATCTAGTCACCTGCGTCTTGGTCAAGTACAATTTTTTATTTTTTTTACATGGACCTACCTAGTGAATTTAGGATTAAAAACAACGATTCCCGACCCTTCGAGTCTGACAGTGTTAAAAGACAGACAAAAAGTCACCACCCTCAACACTTCTTTTGAGCAATTTTAAGGGGCAGTGAAAGACTGTCCAAATTATTGGACGTACTGTTCCAAGTCAAAACAAAGTTAAGTGAGATTCAGAAACCAACCATATATATATATATATATAATTAAAAATGGTCCTGCCAGCTCCTATTTCAAGGTAATCTTGATCAATCTTAGATGATTTGAGATTGGCTATTGACATGAGTAAAAGTTTTCATTAGGGTTCAAGTTGAAGTATATATTAATAATCCCTAGAACAACAATGTCTCAATAATTGGTATTACTTTACTCATCTACTAAACCAAATATTTGATTTTGATCTTGGACTGGATACTCTATTTAATGGTCCCTAGCTATGCATATCCATGCAAACCTAATAACAAATACATACATCACAAAACTACAAAGAGAAGGAAGAAATACAATTAATTAATGGTTTAGGGTATCTAATTCTAAATCAAATGTAACACGAGACTTATAAGACCTACTCGCAACCCACCCCTCACACCCAAACATGTGTACGATGTATATTAAGTTATGTGGGGACATGTGTGATTGTCAAAGGGAAAAATTTAAAAAAAAGACAGATATTTTGGGGTCAATTTTAGTTTAGGACACGCGTTTAGATTTATGTTAGTGTAGGATATACATTTAGGATTTGTGTTATTGTGGGAGAATCTATCAACTCCGTTACATTTTTCGTCCAAATGAGGGATAATTTGGTCATTTCATATTAAATAACATTTTAATTCAATTTCTAATTTAATAAATAGTAAAACTCAAAAATTAAAAAGATTAATACTAAAATAAATCAAAATATTTAAAACCAATTTTTTAGAATTACAAAAGATTAAAACTAAACAAGTTTAAAATTAAATAACATTAAAATTGAAAATATTAATTCTCAAAACAAAAAATATTAAAACTGAAAACATAAAAAATTAAAATTGAAATAAAATTCAGAAAAGATTAAATTGAAAACAAAAATAAAAAGAATTAAAAGGGTTAAAAGTTAAAACTCAAAAAAAAAAAAAAATGATGAGATGGATGTCGTAGCCCCCTCGCCACCCAGCCTTAACCCACCTCCGGCGATGACTCCCCCTCCTCTCTCTCTCTCTTCACCTCTCCCTCCTTCTCTATTTCTCTGTCTGTATCTCTCTCCTTCTCTCTCTCTCTCTATTACTAGTTCTGTGGTTGGTGGGTTTATGAGTTTAGGTTTTGTTTCAGAAAAAACAGAGGTCTGGGTTGTGGAAATTGGGGCTTGAAATGAGGGAGTGTGATCTGGATTCGGATATAAAGTTTGACCTCTCTCTCTTCTCTGTGCACGCTGGATTGGGGTTGGGGTTGGATGGGAGGGGGGTGACGAGTCGGGGCTGGTGCGACGGGGCCGAGGCTGGGGGGTGCGACAGGGTTGGATGGGTGATAGGGAGGTGGTGGGAAGGATTGGGTGGGGAAGGAGAGGTGGTGGAACAAGGGGGGGGAGGGGAAGGGTGGGGAGGGCTGGGTTAATTGGGTGGAGAAGGGGTGATGGTTTTTTTTTTTTTCAGTGTTTTTAATTTGTTTTTAAAATATATTGACGAATTGTCAAATTTGCAGATAAAAATTGGTCATATGCGTGACACATAATCTATTTTTAACGAAATTCTTAACGAAGTTGACGGATTGTCCTACAATAACACAAATCTTAAATACATGTCCTACACTAACACAAACCCAAATGTGTGTTCTAAACTAGGATTGACCTCAAAATATGTGTCCTTTTTTAAAAAATTTCTCATTGTCAAACTTAAAATATGGATCGCTTGTTGTGATACTATTTAGAAATTAGAGCATTCAATCCAATTAAAACTAATTACGAGTGAGTATAGCTCAAGACATCGATCATATCATGCAAGAATATACATTAATCCGGATGTAGGATATGTTGAATTTGCTATATATGATGCCTGGAATGTAACCAGGAAATAAAGACTAAAGAGAGCAGAGAGTTATAGAGAGGGTTTTGATCTGTGAGAGAGAGAAGAAGAAGGTACACGCAAATGTCATGCTCTATGATATGCAAGATGCACACCCCAGCACATTATATTCCATTTCTGAAAATCAGTTATACAAAACGACATAGTAGCAGCCATAAGACCGTTACCACACACACGAGCCTATGAGCTCTTACAGCAATGCAAACATCACCCTATGAGGCAATGCCAACTAAGCAATGACAATTTTAATTAACTAACTAAACAGACAAACTTGGTTATCAGGCATAAGCCTTAATTAACTCTAATACTCCCTTCTAAGGCTTTGACTGATATTACTCCAAGATGATTCCTCAGCTCGCAGAATCTCTCTCTAGGAAGAGCCTTGGTGAAAATGTCAGCTAATTGCTCCTCACTCTTGCAATACAGTAACTCTATCTCACCTTCATTAATGGCATCTCTAATGAAATGATACTTCCTCTTAATATGTTTGGACCTCTGATGAAAGACAGGATTCTTAGTCATAGCTATAGCTGATGTATTGTCACACATAAGTGGGGTTGCTTCCATTTGTTCCTCACCAAAATCATGTAACACAAATCTCAACCATATGGCTTGTGTTGTTGCTTCTGCAGCACTGACATACTCAGCCTCTGCTGTTGATAATGCCACACTGTGTTGTTTCACAGATGCCCAAGAGAAAGCTCCACTTCCAAATGAGAATGCATAGCCTGAGGTAGACTTCATGTCATCCTCATCTCCTCCCCAATCACTGTCACAATACCCTATTAGGACTGCAGCAGTGTCTTTCTTGTACTGGATGCCAAAATCCAAAGTTCCCTGTATATATCTTAGCACCCTCTTTGCAGTACCAATGTGCTTCATTGATGCACAATGCATGAATCGAGCTAAGAGGCTTGCAGCAAACATGATGTCTGGTCTTGTAGCTGTCAAATAGAGTAAACTTCCCACCATTCTCCTGTATTGTTCTTCATTAGCTGCCTTGCTTCCATCATCCTTCTTGAGCTTATCAGATGTTGCTAGAGGTGTAGAGATAGCCTTGCAATCTCTCAAACCAAATTTTTCTAACAAAATTTGAGCATACTTCTTTTGATGAATGAAGATGCTCCCTTCTAATTGGATTACACCAATTCCTAGAAAATGGTGTAGCAGTCCCAAATCAGTCATCTCATACCTATTCATCATTTCTGCCTTGAAATCTTCAAGCATGTTCATGCTACTACCAGTGTAGACTATATCATCCACATAGAGTGAGACAATGAGTGTTCCCTGGTTTTCTTTGTTCTTAACATAAAGGGTAGCTTCACTAGGACTCTTCTCGAATCCACACTGCATCAGATATGTGTCTATGTTGCTGTACCAGGCCCTTGGTGCTTGCTTTAGACCATAGAGAGCCTTGTGCAGCCTATATACCTTGTCTTCCTGGCCTTTAACAGTGAAGCCATCGGGTTGATCCACATACACTTCCTCTTCTAGCTCTCCATTTAGAAAAGCAGATTTGACATCCAACTGATAAAGCTTCCAACCCTTTTGAGCTGATAAAGCAATTAAGGTCCTAATGGTGTCAAGCCTTGCCACAGGGGCAAATGTCTCATTGAAGTCAATCCCTGGTTTTTGTGTATAGCCTTTGGCTACTAACCTAGCCTTGTGCTTCTGTATTGACCCATCAAGATTAATTTTAGTCTTGAATATCCATTTTACACCAACAATTGGTTTGTTCCCTGGCCTATCAACCAGCTGCCAAGTTTGATTCTTCTCAATCATTTCAATTTCATTTTTCATAACCTTCTGCCATGCCTTGTCTTTAGCTGCTTCAATATAGGTTTCTGGTTCCACAATGCTCGTTTTACAGTGAGCAAACACCTCATCTAGGCTTCTCCACTTCTTTGGTGTTGAATCATAAGTGCTTGCAGGGTCAATTTCAGTTGCTGCAGCAGGTGATGTAAGTGAGGTACTAGGACTTGGATTAGCATTAGGAGATGCAATTGGATTGAAAGGACTCTGTGAAGTTGGACACAAGGCTTCATGCTCAGATTCAGTTTCTGCAGTATGGAAATCCTCTTCATCACTCCAAGGTACAGATATGTATTCAGTGGACTTTGAATCCCAATTCCACATTGCAGACTCTTCAAAAGTCACACTTCTAGAGACAATCACCTTATTGCTCTTGAGATGAAACACTCTATACCCTTTCTCTCTGGTTCCATATCCAACAAACACTCCTTTCTGACTTGTATCATCCAGCTTGTGTCTCAATTGATTAGGGATATGAGTATAACACATTGAGCCAAAGATTCTCAAATGTTTCACTCCTGGCTTCCTTCCATTGAAAACTTCAAATGGAGTTTGACCAATCAAGGCTCGAGTAGGGCATCTATTTAGAAGATACACAGCAGTGTTAACTGCTTCCCCCCAAAAATAAGTAGGTAGTTTCTTCTCTTGCAACATAACCCTTGCCATCTCCATGATTGTCCTATTCTTCCTCTCAGCCACTCCATTCTGCTGAGGGGAATAAGCAACAGTGAGTTGCTTTTCTATTCCAAAGTCTTCACAGAACTTCTCAAACTCCATTGAGGTATACTCTCCCCCTCTGTCACTTCTAACTTTCTTTATTTTGTAACCACATTGAAGTTCCACCATTGCTTTAAATTTTCTGAATACAGAGAACACATCTGACTTTTGTCTCAAAAAATATACCCAGCACATTCTTGATTTGTCATCAATGAATGTGAGGAAATACTTGTTTCCTCCCAAGGTTTCTGACATTGGTCCACAGACATCTGTGTGGACCAATTCTAACAAATCAATAGCTCTAACAGTCTTCCCTTTATCAAATGCTTCCCTGTGACTTTTGCTCAAAGCACATCCTTCACAGACATGCTCTCCTTTTGTGAGTTTTGGTAAGCCAATCACCATTGCTTTGTCCTGCAATTGCAGCATGCTCTCGAAATTCAAATGGCCAAGTCTCTTGTGCCATTTCCAGTTTGAACCAGTCACTGTGGCCTTCTTTGCCATCATTGGACTTATGTCCTCGAGTACAAGTGGGAAACACTTATTCTCTTTCATTTGAACTGCTGCCACAGGAGCTTTCATGCCCTTATCTTCATAAATGGTCACCATGTACTCACCAAACACCAGCCAGTAACCATGCTCCACCATTTGTCCAACACTGAGAAGATTTTCATCCAGCCCTGGCACAATCATCACTTCTGTGATGTACCTTGTTCCTCCTTTGGTTTGCACAGGCAAGACTCCCTTCCCAGTTGATTCCACAATGTCTCCAGTCCCCATCTTTATTTTGCATTTCATACTTCTGTCAATGTTGATTAGAAGTGACTCATGGCTAGTCATATGATTGCTGCAGCCACTGTCTAAATACCAAACACCTTGCTCTCTCTCCACAGAGGCTTTGTGGCATGCATAGAATATGGTGGCATGCTCATGGACTTGATTTGCATAATTAGCAACCTGTCCCTTCTTGTGTGGTTGATGGCAGTCCTTCATCACATGCCCAAACCTATCACAATTGTAGCATTTCACTTTTCCCTTGAACCAGCACTCTCCATAGTGAGCCTTATCACACACTTTGCATTTTCCCTTCCCAGAGTCACCTCCTGGTCTCAAATTGGATTGAGCTTTGTTGTCCCATTTCTTTGGTTTTCCCTTCCAGCTTTTGAGGTTTCTTTTTCCCCCATCATGGTTGTAAGGTTTTGCTTGATTGTTTTGCCCTTTGGAGCCAACATTCATACTAGCAAAGGCCCTTTCCACCTTCTCATCATCTTCTTCATGCCTGCTTAGCCTTAACTCATAACTTTTGAGAGAGGCAAACACTTCATTTACAGACACAGAATTCAAATCACTAGTTCTTTCGAGCACCACACTCATAGGATCATAAACTTTAGTTACACTGATTAAGACCTTCTGCACCATTCTTTGTTGAGACAAGCATTCACCATATTTTTCCATTTGGTTAGTTAAATCAAAGAAACGAGTAGAATATTCAGACAATGCTTCACTCTCCCTCATTCTCATGTATTCAAATTCTTTTCTCAGACTTTGCAATTTAACAGACCTGGATTGTTCATCACCATGGTATTCTGTTTGTAGAAGATCCCAAGCTCCTTTGGCAGTGTCTTGGTTAATAATCCTAGAGAAAATCTCTTTGGATACAGCTCCTTGAATGATGCCCAATGCCTTTGCATCTTTCATATTCTGCTCCTCCATGTAAGCTTCCAGTTCATCTTCCTCATCGATGCTGAAGTCTCCTTCCTTCTTAGTCTTCTCTTTCTTCTTCTTTGCTTTTGGGATTGTAATCCCTTTTTCTACTAACTTCCAGATGCCATGTGACTTGAAGATAGTCACCATGCGCACCTTCTAGAACTCATACTCAGTACCATCAAAAATGGGAGCTCGTAGCTCACCACTCCCAGACCCAGCCATGCCTAGATTTAGATGGATTTGTTCCTCTGTTTCACTCTAGCTCACACACACAGTACAACTCCCAGTTCACAGAACCAACCTGGGCTCTGATACCATGATGAATTTGCTATATATGATGCCTGGAATGTAACCAGGAAATAAAGACTAAAGAGAGCAGAGAGTTACAGAGAGGGTTTTGATCTGTGAGAGAGAGAAGAAGAAAGTACACGCAAATGTCATGCTCTATGATATGCAAGATGCACACCCCAGCACATTATATTCCATTTCTGAAAATCAGTTATACAAAACGACATAGTAGCAGCCATAAGACCGTTACCACACACACGAGCCTATGAGCTCTTACAGCAATGCAAACATCACCCTATGAGGCAATGCCAACTAAGCAATGACAATTTTAATTAACTAACTAAACAGACAAACTTGGTTATCAGGCATAAGCCTTATTTAACTCTAATACGATATACTCTCAGAAAATGATGAGCATATATGAAGTTGGTTGGATTTATTACACATGAATGTTAATATGTTACCTAGCACAGGTTCCTTCAAATAAAGAGGTTATTTAAATAGAAGTAACAAGAGAGAAATAAAGGAAGCATCAGTAAAACATGGCATTAATTCCTTTCATTCATCTTCAAAATAACAGATGCTAAACTCTAAGATATAGGCAATTTAGATGCATTGATCTTCCTTGAAACATTAATTGATCGAAACATACATTTGAACAAACTGAGATGGAAATTAAAGTACATTTTAAAAACCTACAAACTTAGAGGACTTGAACTATGAATTGAAATTTCAGCATCATGGTCGAATTTTGCGGGTACACCATATGTGGGAATGGGCATCTTTGTTGGAAGATTTGGCATTTCTGCATCAAAATTCAGAACCAGAATTGCTTGCCTTATGGAGGGCCTGAGGCTACTGTCAAGATGAGCACACCACAATCCAACAATCATCAAACACTCTGCCTGTTTCATGTCAAAAGCAATATTCAGCCTCTCATCCACAGCCAAGAGAAGCTCTCCAGCTCCGTACATTTCCCAAACCCACTCAAGCAGAGATTTCCGTTCGATGGTGTCCACAGGCTTCTTTCCAGTAGCAATTTCTAAGGCAACCATCCCAAAGCTGAAAACATCAGACTCCTTGCTAGCCCGACCAGAATATATGTATTCCGGTGCCATGTATCCTACAGTTCCAGCCAGCCCAGTTGTACGGGATCCAAACTCAGAATCCATGAGTCGAGCTAACCCAAAGTCACCCAACTTCGCCTTAAAACTAGAATCTAGCATTACATTGCTTGATTTGATATCCCTATGCACCACGTATTGCTCCCCCTCCTCATGAAGATATAACAAACCAGATGCCAAACCAAGAGCTATATTGTACCTCACAGCCCAAGTTAGAACACTCTTATTGTGAAATAGGTGAGCATCCAGACTACCATTTGGCATGAACTCATAGACAAGTAGGAACTCACCTTTCTCATGGCACCAACCTATGAGTCGCACCAGATTTCGGTGCCTTAACATGCTAATGATCTTCACCTCCGTTATGTACTCTTTCTCCCCTTGTTTAGATCCCTTTGAAAATTTCTTCACTGCAATTTCCATATCTATGTTACTTAGATACCCCTTGAAGACCACACCGAACCCGCCTTCACCCAACTTGTTCTCAATTGAGAAGTTGTTGGTGGCTGAAACAAGATCGCTGTAAGAAAACTTCTTTGGTGCTCCTCTTTCAAGATCATAAATTGAAGTTAAATTCATCTTCTCTGCTGTTTGGCTCTTCTTTTGCTTCCTCCTCAAGCTTTTCCTTTGCTTCCTCCCCCACAAAACCGCAAATGCTATGATCACCCCAGATATTAAAACACCACAAAAAACTGTTACGCCCACAAGAGAGCTGCTCATACCCATTCCTCTCTTTTCTATTATATCCAAACTTGAACTGAATTTCCAGGATTTAAGGATATGTCGCTCTAAATTCATACCACTACCAGTAGCAGCTGAGAATCCAACTGTTACCCATTGTGGCAGAACCTTCATTAGATCAATTTGGTAAAAAAGACTACTCTTTTCTTTAGAACTAGTGGTTGTTCCGTATGTCCAAGAGACACTCAAGTTTTGAGTGGTGGCATTGTAAGTAATCCATACATCAGCAGTATCTCCACTGTGTATGCTAGCATTCCAAGCAGTGTAGACAGAAGAATTCAGTGAGTTATTGTTGATTCCAACGTGCTCAAAAATTGGATCCCAATCAGGATTTACCCAAGAATCAAACTCTACCAGAACAATTTGATTCTGGTTGGAATTCATGGTAGTGGTGTTAAATAGGCCTAAAAAGCCACCACCTGAATTTGCTGGGAAATCAAATCCAACAGGAGCAAGGAAGAATGAAATCCCATGTCCCTGGAGGCCGGGATGGTTTAGGGTGTCAATGATGAAGGAGAAATGGGTAGCGAAATCAGTGAGCATTCCGGTGTGAGAGTCCCATAGCGGCACCCTCTCACCATAGGTGACCCAACCTACACGCCATAAATAATTGATTAGGTTAAACTGGACAACCCCATCATGAGCTAGTGCATCTCCATGATAGAGTATGTTGGGTGTATTAGGCTCGAAGTGAGATATGTCGAACGAAATTGAACAAGAAGAGGGAAGAAAAGGAGGGAAAAGGAAGAGTGGTAGCACTAATAAGCTGTAGAAAGAGGTGGCCATTGGTGGGTTGGGGTGAGAGCTAGACAGAGAGATCGAGTTCTGAGTCTTGTGACAAGTTGGAGAGATCTATATATATATCGTGGAAGTGACTCAAGAAAAACTGACTTTATATCTCAACTGATCATGTAATTGGTAAGCCCCTCGGGTCTTAGAACGGAATAAATTTTTTGAAAGAGAATCTCATAAATCTAGAAAAAAACAAAAACAAAAAAAGAGGGATGTACACTGTTTCACTGAAATCAACACGGGTTGACCAATTGATTTTTGTTAAACATTACTGGCCCATCTGAAGCTATTGCATAGCCATGATCGAGTAAGCTCAAAGCAAGAATGCAAGATATATCAAAAGAGAGGTAAAACTAATAAGGTGTAGGAAGAGATTGCCATTCTGACAGAGAAGGAGAGTTGTGTGACAAGCTGAACAGCTGAATTTATATCTCAATGATGCATGTCAAATATCGATGAACTCCTCGATCAAGACATACACTGATAGAAATTTGTTGGAATGGAATCCAAGTATTGAAATCATAGAGAAAAAACTTGAGGGCAGATTCATTGACCTTGAATAATGTGCCATCCTAAAGTAGTTTAACAGATTTTTTGTCACATTAGTTCTGTCGTAATCCTTGTGTAAAGTCATCATCCTGACCATTTCGAAGTTAATTAGAACCAATCTTTTTCTTGTATTTTGCTTGTATTTTTGGCGATTGGCCGATTGCTATGGAAATTCCTATTGGATCCCAATCATAATAGAAAATGCAGAATGCCTAGGTTGCACATGCAGTACTTGTTTTTTGCAATATTTCATGAGGTAATTAACTAAGTAACAAGTAATAACTTTGTCTATTCTACCAGAGAATGGTCAACAATGCTGTATATCGAGCTAACATATATCCTCCCTCACGTGATTGGAAGTTTTTTTTTTTTTTTTTTGGTCGAAATAGTGATATTCATAGACAACAATCAAACAATACATAGGAGGGAAGGTAGTAAGAGGGGATGGAACCCAGGCTCTTAAAACCCAAGAAAAAGTTAAACAATACAACATAAAACAAATAGACGAGGAAGCTAAGAAACAGCAAAATGAGAGCAGTGGAAGATAACCCTAAACATATATCCTCCCTCACGTGATTGGAAGTTTTGAATCTAGGACTTCATGCAACTAGCCTCTGATGCCATGTTAAAGAATTACTCGATCCCAAAACTAAGTGATTAGAGAATGAACCAATAATGTATATCAAACTAAAAATTCATCCTAACTCTAGAGACTTGTGAGTTGTGATAACTAAAAACGCTTGACTGCTAAATAAATTGCTCCTATTCCTGGAAATTCTCCATATATATACCAGTTTTCTCACTCAGAGTAACTGCTTAATTGCTACTCGTGAAAACTTTCATACTTACATAGAGGTATGCAAAATGCCTATGAAGTTATTTCCTGACTGGGATGAATTAGGGGTTAGAAGCTGCTAGGTACAGTTATGACTTGTATTGTATGAGTCATTGTTTTGACAAGAATGATATTTCACTATTAAGAAGGGGCAGTATAGAGAGATTGGTGGTCACTCTTTGTTATTTTATTTTTCTGATTGTTTAATGGTTACTTGTTTCTTGGACAAGTACACTTTCTTTAAACTTTGGCAGACATACAGTGGCCAAAAAAAAATTTGGCAGACATTGTGCATTTAGAATTAAAATAAAAAAATGGAATTGGTCCCTGCAGTCAAGGTATGGACTCTGAAGTTGCTGTCCTGAATCGATCTGATTGCTCGAAATCTGGCCTCTGGGAAAATCTCATTCCCTTGCCTAGCTGGCATCACCAATGGATGCACAAATCTGATAGGAAGGCGTTGGTCCTTCTGTCAGTCGTGTGTATAGAGAGAAACTGTGTTGCAGACAAGATGACTAGTATGGGCTTATCAAACATTGAAACAACTTCTATGTCACCAAATTTGTCTGCCAAGAGACATTATTACAGTTCCAAGAAAGAGAGGGTCTCAGAAAACAACAATCAACATTGAAAAGCCAAAATTTATTTATGTTTTAAGTTCCCAAACAAAGCTACTCGACACATTATGAGACATTGAAAAACAACGGGAGTTGTCTAGAACGAGTTATGACCCTCAGACAGTTGTCAATTGAATTTACTAGCTCGATCATCAATTTGCATTCGTTTCACAACGGTTGTTGGTTGAGCATCAGAACATGAATTAGATATTGAAACTTCAACATTAAGGTCTGATATTGTAGCTATACATGCAGGGACGGGCATTGTTGGTGGAAGATTTGGCATTTCTGCATCAAAATTCAGTACCTGAATTGCTTGCCTTATAGAGGGCCTCATATTGCTATGAGGATGAGCACACCACAATCCAACAATCATCAAACACTCTGCGTGTTTTGTTTCAAACACCATGTTCAATCTTTGATCCACAGCGAAGTGTAGGTTTCCACTTCCATGCATATTCCACACCCACTCAACCAAAGATTTACCTGCCATAGTGTCAACTGACTTCTTTCCAGTGGCAATTTCTAGCACAACAATCCCAAAGCTGAAAACATCCGACTCTTTAGTAGCCCTACCAGAATATATGTACTCTGGTGCCATGTAGCCTAAAGTTCCAGCCAGCCCTGTTGTCCGGGGACCTAACTCATGATCCATGAGTCGAGCCAACCCAAAATCACCCAGCTTGGCATTAAAACTTGTATCTAGCAGTATATTGCTTGATTTGATATCCCTGTGCACCACACATTGTTCGCCTTCTTCATGAAGGTATAGCAAAGCAGACGCCAAACCAAGAGCTATCTTATACCTCACTGACCAATTTAGACGACTCTTATTGTGAAATAGGTGAGAGTCAAGGCTACCATTTGGCATGAACTCATAGACAAGTAGGAACTCATCTTTATCATGGGACCAGCCTACGAGTTGAACCAGATTTCGGTGTCTTAACATGCTGATGATCTTCACTTCCGTTATGTACTCCTTCCTCCCTTGTTTAGATCCCTTTGAAAATTTCTTCACTGCGACTGACATATCTAACTGAGTTAGATGCCCTTTAAAGACGATACCAAACCCACCTTCACCCAACTTGTTCTCAATTGAGAAGTTGTTGGTGGCTGAAACAAGATCTCTGTAGGAAAACTTCTTTTCAAGAACATTAATGGACGTTAAATTCATCCCCTCTGTTGTTCCCCAGTTTCTTTGCTTCCTCCTGGACCTCCTTTTCTTTTGCTTCCTCCTCCACAACACCGCGCATGCTATGATAACCCCACATATTAACGCACCACCTAAAACTGGTACACTCAAAAGAGATCTTTTCATACCCTTTCCTCTTGTTTCTATGATATCCAAACTTGAACTGAATTTCCAGGATTTAAGGATATGTCGCTCTATATACCCATTAGCAGCAGTAGCAGCAGAAAATCCAACAGTTACCCACTGTGGCAGAGCCTTCATTAGATCAATTTGGTAAAAAAGACTACTGTTTTCTTGAGAACTAGAGGTTGTTCGATATGTCCAAGAGACGCTCAATGTCTGAGCAGTGGCATTGTAAGTTATCCATACATCAGCAGTATCTCCACTGTGTAGGCTAGAATTCCAAGCAGTGTAGACAACAGAAGCCAGAGAATTGTTGTTGATTCCAACGTGCTCAAAATTGGGATCCCATCCCTCATTTACGCAAGAATCAAACTCTACTAGAACAATTTGATTCTGGGTGGAATTACTAGTTGTGGTGTTAAATAGGCCTAAAAAGCCACCAGCCGAATTTGGTGGGATTTCAAAGCCAAAAGGAGCAAGGAAGAATGACAAGCCATGTCCATGGAGGGGACGGTTTTGAGGGTCAATGGTGAAGGAAAAATGGGTAGTGAAATCAGCAAACTTCCCTGTATGAGAGTCCCATAGACACACCTTCTCATCATAGGTGGCCCAACCAACACGGTATCGATAATTGACTTTGTTAAACTCGACAGCCCCATCTAAAGCCATTGCATCTCCATGATAGAGTATGTTGGGTGTATCAGGTTCAAAGCGAGATATCTCAAAAGAAACTGAGTAAAAAGAGGGAACAAAAATAGAGAAGAAGAAAAATGGTAGCACCAATAAGTTGTGGGAAGAGATCTCCATTGGTTCATGTCCTGGAAGGGACTCAAGCAATGAATTTATATCTCAATGATGTATGTCAATTTGATAAGAGAAATCTGCTGACATGCATATCATTGATTCACAGCCTTGAAAATATAGAAAAAAATGTTGACAAAGATTCATCGACACTAGCTTGGAAAATATAAAGAAATGGACTCATTGCAGATTGGTTGGCATGACCTGACTTTTGACNTTTTTTTTTTTTTTTTTTTTTTTTTTAATATGGGAAGTATTCGAACTCTATACCTATCATGATCCTAATTGGGATTTTTCAATCATAATAGAAAATGCAGAATCCCTTATACATTCAGTGACAACTAAAGCCATAAGGTAATTAAGTAACAAATTCTTGCCAATTCATCCTAATTAGAGATTTGTGATAAGCAAAGCGCTTGCCTGCGCGCAGCTAGAAAGATTGGTTCTGTTCCATGAGGTTCTAAATATATGCACTACTCTGACCCGGCCTAAATTGCAATCTGATTCACAGACTTACTGAAAGAAGGCAAGGCAAGTGAGGTTTAAACCTAGCTTCATGTAATCAACTTAAAACACAAGAGGATTGAAGGAAAAGAAGAAGAATCAAAATATCTCTTCACGGAAAATTAGAGAAACACCAATGGCCATACGTGCATCCCCGTTCTTCCTTTTTTATATTCAGACATTATATGTTCTTCTTTATAATCACACGTCAAACACACTCATATCATAAACAATTTGTTTACATTTTCTAACACGGTACCAGAGTCTGTGGTTCGAATCTTACCCACAATTTTGTTCTTAATTGTCACGGGATTAACATTGCTACCCATTGGTTAAAAATAAATCAAAGAAAGAAAACAAACAATTAAAAATGTTGAGAATATAAAGAATCAAATTAAGGCCAAAGAAATCTTTGTTGGAGGGATCATCGAGCACGTAGACGTATGTGCAAGAAAGAGCAAGAAATCATCCGGCAAGCATTCATGCATTGAAGAATTTGAAGGTGATTTGCAAGAAATGGAGCAAAACTTAGAGCTAACGAAAAGGATGATGAGAAAATCAAGTAGTTTCAGTTTTTACAAGGTTCTAAATTAAAATGGGGTGTTGAGAAATTAATTTAGAATTTTTCAGTACAGTTAGAAGTGGTCAATTCAGGTATCTAGAATTTTTCAGTGCCTCAAACTTCTGCTTAATTAATTAATTTTTCAATATATCTAAATTCTAACCAAAACGCTTAACTCCAAATTGAACTTAAAACGAGGTCGTTTGGACACCAGCACATTATAATCACACAAAACATAAACGTAGGATCCTATTAATTCCCTAGAAATGAATAGACATACAAGGATGAAATGAACCAAATCAATGTTGCATGTATCTAGCTAGTGACACCAAAATCTCTATATAACACAAACATTCATGTAATCACTCAAGACAACATATAGGAATAAGATAATCAAAAGTATCACTTCAATGAAAATTTAAGTGACACATCTAGGAGCTTCTGTGTGGTTTGACTATCCACCTCCAATCTTCCTTCGTTATACATATTCAGTTATACATATTCAGACAATATATTTCTTTTCAAAGTACTTTAATTAGTAACTCAAAATGAAAAAGAAATTTAATTCAAATTCCGGTCAACTTCAAAATTAAGTAGAAGCTCAAATTGTCTACTGAGCGTACCACCGAATGCTCGGCAAATGTATTTGCAACATCTGCAACCTAAAAACTATATTTAAAACTTAAAACATGTTATATGCAATCTAAAAAAATGCATCTACACTTTAAAAAAAGTATCTGCAACCTAAAAATATGCAGATGCAGTTGTAAATGAGATCCACCAAGCGCTTGGTTTCGGTACACGGATAAATTGGACTTAAACTGAATTTTTTAATTGACTGGAGTTGTAATTAAAAATATTTTAAAAACAAGACTTTGGAGTAATTTATTATTCTTTTTAATGAACTTATCATCACACATCACACACACCTCATGTCAAAAACATATATTTTTGTTTTCTGGTGCGTTCCATTTTTTAACACCTAGCTAGAATTCTTATCCAAACAATTTTATTTTTTTCATAATGTAGGTGCCAATTAATCGTTTTAAATAAAAATTAATGTTAAATTAATGACAGCAAACAGAAAAAATGTGAAATGCCAAAAAATTCATTTCCTGACTATGGGATGAATTTTGTTAGGACTTAAGAAGTTACTGGTTATGACTTGTATGAGCCATGGAACTCGTGGTTTTGACAAGAGTGACATTTCACTTTCAGGAAGGGGGAGTATAGAGATATTAGTGGTCAGTCTTTTTATTTTATCTTTGTAAATTGGTTAGTGGTCACTTACAAAGTTACATCTTGGTCAAGTACATATATTTTTTTGTCTTGGATAAAAAAAATGATTCCTGACTCTTCAGGTTGTGTGAACGTTCAACACAAGCAAAAAGTCATTCTCACTACTTTCAACATTTCTTTTGAGTAACTTTAAGGGGCAATGAAAGACTCTGTCCAAATTATTGAACTGTTAAGTCAAAAGAAATTAGGTGAGATTCAGAGACCAATCATATATATTTAATCAATAAGGGCCATGCATGCTCCTATTTCAAGGTAATCTACACCAATTTTAGGTCCATCACTTTATGGTTTGAAATTGGCTGTTGCCATGACAGAAGGTTTTCTGTAATTAGGGTTCAAGTGGAAGTATAAATAATATGTCTACAACACAAATATCTCAATATTAGTAATTTGGTACTTTTTCTACTCATCTATGAAACCAAATATTTGATTTTGATCTTGGACTGATTACTGTATCTCGGATGGTCCCTATGATGCTATGCATATCCATGTAAAGCTCATAACAAATACATACATTACAAAACTATTCAGAGAACGATAGCCAGACAGAGGAATTACCATCGTCTTATTTCACGCACAGACAATCATGAACATGAATAAATGAAGTTGGTTGGATTTATTACGCATGCATGTTAATATGTTACCTAGCACAGTTGCCTGCAAATAAGGTTAAGTAACAAGTGAGAAATAAAGCAGGCATTGGCTAAATATGACATTGTTTTCATGCTCAAAAAATAGATGCTTAAACTGTCAGGTATAGGCAAGAGGCATTGATCTTCCTTGTAACATTTGTACCATACATTTGAGCAAACTGAGATGGAAATTTAAAGTACATTTTTACAACCTACAATTTTTTATTCTTTATCAAACGTTATTGGGGGAGGGAGATTCCAACTTGGGACCTTGGGTGTAGGGGTAAATGCTCTTAACCACTAGAGTTACAAGCTCCCACCACAACCTACAATCTTCGAGAACTTGAACTTGATATTGAAATCTCGACACCATGGTCCGATTTAGTAGGTATACGATATGTGGGAATGGGCATCTCTGTTGGAAGACTTGGCATTTCTGCATCAAAATTCAAAACCTGGATTGCTTGTCTTATGGAGGGCCTCAGGCTGCTATCAAGATGAGCACACCACAATCCAACAATCATCAAACACTCTGCCTGTTTCATGTCAAAAGCAATATTCAGTCTCTCATCCACAGCCAACAAAAGCTTTCCAGTTCCGTACATTTCCCAAACCCACTCCAGCAGAGATTTCCGTTCCATGGTGTCAACTGACTTCTTTCCAGTAGCAATTTCTAAGGCAACCATCCCAAAGCTGAAAACATCTGACTCCTTGCTAGCCCGACCACTGTATATGTATTCCGGTGCCATGTAGCCTAAAGTTCCAGCCAGCCCGGTTGTCCGGGGACCCAACTCATAATCCATGAGTCGGGCTAACCCAAAGTCACCCAGCTTGGCATTAAAACTAGAATCTAGCATTACATTGCTTGATTTGATATCCCTATGCACCACATATTGCTCCCCCTCTTCATGAAGATATAGCAAACCAGATGCCAAACCAAGAGCTATCTTGTACCTCACAGCCCAAGTCAGAAGACTCTTGTTGTCAAATAGGTGAGAATCCAGGCTACCTTTTGGCATGAACTCATAGACAAGTAGGAACTCACCTTTCTCATGGCACCAACCTATGAGTCGCACCAGATTCCGATGCCTTAACATGCTAATGATCTTCACCTCAGTTATGTACTCCCTCTTCCCTTGTTTAGATCCCTTCGAAAATTTCTTCACTGCAATTGCCATATCTATGTCATTCAGATACCCCTTGAAGACCACACCAAACCCACCTTCACCCAACTTTTTCTCGATTGAGAAGTTGTTGGTGGCTGAAACAAGATCCCTGTAAGAAAACTTCTTTGGTCCTGCTTCTCTTTCAAGATCATTAACTGAAGTTAAATTCATCTTGTCTTCTGTTTGGCTGCTATTTTGCTTCCTCCTCAAGCTTTTCTTTTGCTTCCTTCTCCACAAAACCGCAAATACAATGATCACCCCAGATATTAAAACACCACCAAAAACTGTTGCGGCCACAAGAGATCTGTTCATACCCTTTCCTCTCTTTTCTGTTATAGCCAAACTTGAACTGAATTTCCAGGATTTAAGGATATGTCGCTCTAAATACACACCAGTACCAGTAGCAGCTGAGAATCCAACTGTTACCCACTGTGGCAGAACCTTCATTAGATCAATTTGGTAAAAAAGACTACTGTTTTCTTGAGAACTATGGGTTGTTTGATACAGCCAAGAGACACTCAAGTTCTGAGTAGTGGCGTTGTAAGTAATCCATACATCAGCAGTATCCCCACTGTGTAGGGTAACATTCCATGAGGTGTAGACAGAAGAAGCTAGTGAGTTGTTGTTGATTCCAACGTGCGTAAAATTGGGATCCCATTCAGGACTTGCGTAAGAATCAAACTCGACTAGAACAATTTGATTCTGGGTGGAATTACTGGTTGTGGTGTTAAATAAGCCTAAATAGGAACCGCCTGAATTTGGTGGGATTTCAAATCCAACAGGAGCAAGGAAGAATGACATCCCATGTCCAGAGATCGGACGGTTTTGGTTGTCAATGGTGAAGGAGAAATGGGTAGCAAAATCAGTGAGCTTTCCTGTAGAGTCCCATAGAGGCACCCTCTCAGCATAGGTGACCCAACCAATACGCCATACATAATTGACTTTGTTAAACTCGACAGCCCCATCTTGAGCTATTGCATCGCCATGATAGATAATGTTGGGTGTATCATGCTCAAAGCGAGATATCTCAAAAGAAATTGAACAAACAGAGGGAAGAAAAAGGAGGAAAGAGAAGAGTGGTAGCAATAGTAAGCTGTAGAAAGAGGTGGCCATTGGTAGGGGTGGGGGGGAAGAGACAGAGAGAGTTGGACAAGTTGGAGAGATCTATATATGTCATGGAAGTGACTCAAGAAAAACTGACTTTTATATATCAACTGATCATGTAATTGGTAAGCTCCTCGGGTCTTATAATGGTACAAATTTGTTGAAAGAGAATCTCAGAAATACAGAAAAAGACTTGATGCAAATTCATTGGCATTACCTGAATCTTTTGACAGTTTTACTGTCTGCTTATGTGACATACATCTACATCAACTTGATTACTATAATCACCACAACACTGCCCATGCAGCCACTTTCACTAACATGGAATGTTTTTGTTAAAAGGAGAAAGACTAACCTCTAACAACCAGCTTACAAAAAAGATGTTTCAACAAACTTTGTAATCTGCTAGAGTTGACCTTTGAATGGTTGGGCATCCTAAAGTACTTACGGAGAAATTTCACATTAATTCTGTTAAAACTCCACCGAATCTTTTTCTGGCCAACTGCTTGGGCCTATAGAAAATCCTAATGCATACCAATCATAATAGAAAATGCAGAATCCCTAGATGCACACTGTTACATTAAATCATGAGGTAAGTAACAAAATGTGGTCAATTCATCCTAAGAGACTTATTGTAAGTAAAAAACACTTGACTGCTAGCAAGAAATTAAGATATATACATACCAATACTTGTTTGACTCAGCCTAATTGCCTATTTGCCTGGTACAGATGAAAATTTTTCACTATAATTTCGCAGACCTCCCGAAGAAAGGGAAGGCAGGGTCCTAAAAAAGGGGTGTGATTACAGAAAAAAACTATGAAAATTCAAAATTATGGGTAAATAACTATCTGATGCTTGCTGAGAAATACTGAAGTGAAGGCAATGAAAAGTCACAACATTTCCAAATATTAATGCTGTGCTGGCAGTTTTCGCTCCATGGAGAAACTAAATATTCATGCCTTCACTGTCTCACTGCATCAAATTAGATGTTCACCCAAGAAAATCTTAATTTCATGAACTAATAGATACATAGTTACATACAAACTGTTGTACATGCGTCCAACCATGCACTTTCGCGGACCCACATACACCACGCATGCCTATATTCCTCCCAATTTAGCCTCCCGCGTCACCAAATGGATATGGGGTTTTACCGAAGGGCCTCAGCATCTAATTCTTTTAAGAGAGAAACTTCCATGCAACAGGGATATGGCTGATTTGGCATCTTAATCCAATAACATGATGGCACCTATACTTTTATACTTCATCACATAACAATTTCTCCAATTTCAAGATAGAATCTATTTTTTGGAATACCAAGTCAGACCATGTCCCTGTTAAAGATAAATTTTTCTCAATTTTTTATATACCAATTGATGACTACTCACAAATCCGACGTGGAATTACACAAATATGGCTAATAATCTAAGCCACCTCCTCCAACACAAACAAAAATCACCTTATATCATGTGGAAGGAAAAACCCATCAGTTTAGTCAATATAACAATAACATGAAGAAAAGTAATTTTACCATGCTGGACCTAGAGTTTTTGAGAATTGAGTAGTTCCTTAGTATGCTTTTTGGAACCATAAATTTTGCGAGCTCCAACAACAACGGACGTCACGGACAAATTATTCTTTTCATAATGACATACGTATATAGACAATTTTCATGCTTCGTTAATCACCAATATGGAAATTTAAATTTCTGGTAGAGAATGCAGTGTGAATTCTATCTCAAACAGTGAGGTTTATCATCCAATTCCAATACAAATTACAAAATGCTTTTGGGTTAGAAAGTAGAGTCTGTAATCATGAGAACAATGGAAGTGGAAATATACACACCTGCAGTGACCAGACGCAGTTCTTGAAAATCTGCAAAGTCGCCAAAATGCCCAATGCCAAGCAACCCCGCAATTTGAGGAACGAGACGAGAATTAATGCAAGCGTTAGGCCCAAGTGGAAGTATTACAATAGTAGGCCCATGTCTCATTGCAAATTAAACTGGGCTCTAAAATAGAAACTTCACTTGCTCCTAGTCCCAACTTCATTTGATTGAAAATTTAAAATTAAAACAAACTTGGGATACATGCTCTTAAATCTTAACTACCCATGTACTTCAAAATGAAAAAAAAAAAAAAAATCAACTGACTTTTGGGAGCGTGAGCGTGTGTTGGAGAATCTAGTATTTATCTTTACTATTATAAAACTAGAAGTAAGATTTGGTGTTACAAACTTCACCGAAAATGGGATTGCCTAAAATATCATTCATCTAAAAAACAGTCGCATAAAAACAACATAATAAATGAAAGTATAACTGTAAAATACAAACATTAAAATAAAATTTAAAAAATAAAAAAAGACATTCCATCACTTTAAAATGTGGAAAGAGTGATGAGAAATTATAAAATAATGAGAACAAACTACACAGTAAAAATTTAGGTCAATTAATACACGGGGAGTGCATGTCAAGAGGCTAGTATATATAAAGCTATAAGGAAAGTTGGGTTTAAATGTTTAATATTGATGCATTTCGAAAGTTAAAGGACTGATGCATTATTGGACCCAAGCGGAGTGCATGTCAAGAGACTAGTATATATAAAGCTATAAAGAGAGTTGGGTTTAACATTGATGCATTTCGAAATTTAAAGAACTGATGCGTTATTTGGCCCAAACAATAGGAGTGCAAAGTGTAGGTAACCCTTAAAAGCATTAGAATTTTTCATTTTATGAAGAAATTTTGCATGTGACGGTCATATGTGACCCTCTCACAATATGTATATGAAACTCACATTTATATGATAGGACCCATATGTATGTTGTGAAAGAGATATCACATATGATTGTCATGAAAAAATTCCTCTCATTCTAGAGACCTTAAGCAAGTTATAATTTACGGACGTATTTATCATAGAATAATTCATTCATTACATATAGGAGAATTCTCTAGTGAGAATGATCTCATTTTGAAAAAAGTAAAGACCACATTGCTTCTTTTAAAAAAAAAATAATAATAAGTAAAGACCACATTGTTAGTCATTCCTGTAACGTGTGCAATTAATACATATATAATTTGAAATGGATAAAAGGAAGAGAGGCATACCCGGTTGGAAAATACAAAATCATCACTCTCCCTTCTTCGAGTTGCACCATAATAAATCCATGGTAAAATCTTCACACACTTTCACTAATGAAGGTCTTGTCAAATGCAACAACTAGTGTGTTAGCATGTGGGCTTAGAGCATCAAAAGGGACAATACCTCTCCTCCTCCAAAAAAAAAGCCACATCTCCTTTCATTGGGTGGAGAAAATTGTAAGTTATGATAAAGTTCATGTGCTTCTCTTATTTATTATGTTACTCTTAACATCACCAAACTAAAAAGTAGTAATATTCAATGGTGTGATGACTCGTTAAAGCAACATCTTCCTTTGTTGGGATGATAACCCTAATGGCAAATGTCCACAATATTACCTTTTCTCTCGGTGTGTGCACCTATATGATTTGTTGATGATTGACACCTGGCCAAGCTCGATCTCCTAGTTGTAGTGATTAAGAATTATACTAAATTAGACCAATCTTGGATTTAGGGTTCCTTAATCCAAGGGCCCCATTAGGATTTCAAGCAACATGGAATCTTATTGGTCTAAGAAATCAAATTCACATGGGATTTAGCCAATGGGAAGTTGTGTTTAGAGACAGTCACCAAACCCTAATGATTTTTGGCGTCTTAGCCAGCCCCTAACCATAAATAGATTAATGGTATTAACAAGGATGGCCATCTTCACTCCCAAACACAAAAACAAAAGCCCAGCAAAAAAATAAAATAAAATAAAAAACATAAACAAAAGTTACACTCTCCACTGATCCTTTATAAAAATTGACAAAATTCAATATCCTAAGTTTAAATAATTCTAAGTTATCCTTACAAAAATCTAATGTCACTTCTCTATTTTGGTCATCCATTGGATTAAAGGCATTGCCTTTCAATTGTGTAAATCTAGATTGTCTTTTTCTTCTTATCTTTTGTACCTTTACAATATAACTTTTTTTTTGTTTTTGGCCACTCCTTTACAATATAACTTAATTTTTGTCTTTTGATAATATGATAATGTGTGTGTGTATGGTGTTCAGGTGATAGTGTACTTTTGTGCCAGAGAAAATCTTAATACTCACACACATGTATGCAGTGTGAGACTGTGACAGTGCAGGTTGGGCGTAGGGGTTGTTTAATGAGGATTGGCTAAGCTCGAGATAACGGCGTGCGAAGACCACCCTCGATTGGCGGATGCTAAATCTAAATCTACCAAGTCCTTCTTCACACTCACGTGAGAGTCAGTCAATTGGTATTGGAAATACTAAACATGCTGCAAGGATTTCATCTCTATAGGCTGAAAAAAAACTTACTTACCGGAGCTGTATATATTTTATATATTTAATTAACATGATAAGAGAGATAAATACAATATTATATACACTCGTTACATAAAAATATTTCTTATATATGTTTCACAGAATTTCCAAGCTACCAGTTCTACTCTCAATGTTCGTAATTATATATACTCTTAAATTCACGCATTATTGTATTGTATGCCAAATGCCAAATTTCGAAGCGATGGGTACATGCTTTTGTGTTTGGCAGTTCCATCTATTCCAAGTGTTTAGAAGCAATATTAAAAGATTACAATTTATGGCCTTTTGGAATATTCATGGCATGGATTTCACCTCTACTCCTTGCCTGATTTGGAAGTTTTCAAAAGAATATATAAAACCCATGGCCTGCCTATCGCTCTACATCTCCAACTCCATACTTTTGGTCTGACACGTGGAGATAGCCCCATCTTAGTCGCACGGACTCCAGCTGCAAATTGACATGCTCTTGCTTTAAGAAAAACAATATTGGGTTTTTGAACGTTTAACCAAATATTCCACCTTCACTCTTTATATATATAGATTTTGCTCACTATCTTTAAGGTGTAGTATTTTTATTTCCCCTCAATGTGTGTTACATGTTAATAAATGAGTCATATGACTCATGATAGACACAATTATTATATAGACCAATATAAATATGACACGAGATACGAATAAATTTAATTTAAATTGATCAAATTGACATATCATAACTCCGGTTAACACCTTTTTGTATTATACATATTAATCATGATTAACTTTTTAATAAATGCAACCACACACATGTTCATTATAATTAGGATTCACATCTCTAGTATGGGTAGGATCCATCGATCTATGCAAGTATGAAGCTTCATCTATATAAATGTGGTACGCATAATGTATTAAAAATGTGATACATTTAACCTAAGTTGAAAAATAAATTAAAGTTATCAAATGTATACTAAGACACATAAGTATAACATGTGATTTACCCAAAAAAAAAAAAAAGGTATGACAATATTGTACTAAATCACACGTGTCAGCTGATGGCGCCGTCAAAGTATTACTCAAAATAATTAAATTAAGGATCTATAGCCAATGTCTAATATTATAAATAACTCCTTGTTTAGTATTTCATTATACAAAGTGCAAACCACTAATACAAGTTTAATAATACTTTAAACTACCCCATTAAAAAATGGGTTTTACTTTCACCCCTAAACCCACTTTTTGGTCTATATATATAAAGCTCTTAATGGGTGAAAAACTGTAACACAAGCTAGCTTCTTACAAACCACAGATTGATCAAATACTGTGAGCGCTCTCTTTGGCTCAACCTATAGGCTATAGCATGCTTTTCTTCTTAATCCTTACGCTAACAATATTGAAATATATAATTGTTCCTCAACGTACACTTTTTTTTTTTTTTTTTTGCAGAGCTAGACCTTAAAATTACAAAAAAGAGCTAGCTAGAGCATAAGGGTTATGGGGAGGGGGAAGATTGTGATTCGGAGGATCGATAACTGTACGAGCAGGCAAGTGACTTTCTCAAAGCGTAGAAAGGGTTTGATTAAGAAGGCGAAGGAGTTGGCGACTTTGTGCGATGCAGAAGTTGGACTTGTGATCTTCTCAAGCACAGGAAAGCTCTATGAATTTGCAAGCAACAGGTTTGATTGATCGTTAATATCAATCTAATTTGCATGGCTAAGTGATCGATTGTGCTGCATGTTTTTGCATCTAATAAACATGATTATGATTGAATGAGCTATTATTTATTTTTAATTGAACATATACATGTAGCTATATGTGATCTCTTAGAATGTTTAGTTTCCACTTTAAAGAACAGAATATTGGAGCTACCGGCTAGAGTTTAATTTAGACCACAGTAACGTGCAAGCTAGTATACTATATTGTGTCATAGTCCCACATGTTTAGCTAGAGGTTTAGCACGCATCTAGGCTATCTAGCTAGTGTATATTCTAGAATTAATCAATATATATAAGATAAGAATTCCTTTCAATATTATCATGGGCAGCATAGAGTTAAGATGATTCAGATGTAAAGGGAGGGCTTGAACTAAGTCAAGGGTATAATAGAATCATATAATAAAGGAAGCCCAAAAAGTAAAACTGTTCTGATGTATAACGGATGGTGGAGAAGTTTATGCAACAGTTTGATCGTTGCAAACCCAAGAAATTTGAGAAATGATTTCTACTAGTAAGAGAGTTTGGTTTTGAAAGTGACACAAATGTATACCGTTTCGAAGGGAATCGCGAGACGAGTCAAACACATAGCTATGCTATGATGTATGGGCTTTTCAGCCTTCTGAGGTCGTTTGGGGCCTCAAAACTACATTTTAAACTTTCAGACATTTTATTTATTTTCGTTTATATTTTATTTGGGTTTGTAATTACCCGTGGACCTTAATTATAAGGACGTTTGCGCTCTAGGGTTTCTTTAAGCGTACTTAAGCAATTTTACAATTGATAGCCAAATTAACTCTTAATATTATTATCAAATTAATTATTGAGGTTTTCTCTCAATTTTCTGGTGAATTCCAAACTTCTTGTTATTTTAGATTTACGCTTGTAAGTCTTGATTGATTGTACTACATCATGTTCAAAGATTAATTAATTAGGTGCAGCCAGAATAACGTACTATATGAAGACAATGGAGTGGCAGCATGGAGATAATAAGATATTATATATATATATATATATGAGGGAATATGGGTCTGTTGGGGAGTTGCATGTAGCACCAAATAAGAGAAAATGAAGAAATATATTTAAGTCATTGGAGTTGGTCTAAGTGGTGAGAGCGTCAAAAATTAAATCAACTAATTTTGAGTTATTATGATAGGTTGACTGTTTGATTCCTTTTAATGCAACCAAAAATTTAGAGATATATGAAAAGTAGGTTCCTTAATTATGGTATATAATACTATATATGAAGATGCTAAAAGCGATAGGTACTCAATAGAACTATGATCGACCTTGGGGACAATAGTTCTAAGACAAGACATTTTGCTGTGCAATTAGCATTGGCCTTCTTTGCCCAAGTACGTATTTAGAAACTCTCTCTCTCTTCAGTTAGATTATTTGTATCTCATTATACAATCAAAAGAGGTGGAATTGATGAATTTGTATTGGTGGATATTATATAGAATCGATCCCAATTAAGCCACCTTTGGGCCGGTATGAAATTGTATCATTTGCCTACTAATTAAGAAATTTTTTCTTTTATGAGTCAAATGTTGCAAAATAGGATAAATGATGGAGAGATGAGAGGAGGAAGAAATGAAGAAGAATATTGTATGAAACGAAAACTTGGAAAAGAAAATTAATCGAAATTGTTTTTGTGAAAATGTGGAGTGTTATCCCATATAGAAAAATTAAAAACCTTGTATAGTGACTTATAAGAGTTTGAGCTACTTTTTTCATTGTCATTTGATTTTGGGATGGATATTTAGATTCCTTCATGGTATTTGAGCAGGTTCACGTACCCACATGTGTTAAGTCAATTGGTCACACGTACTTCACGTACCCCAATATGAGTTGTCCACGTGTTTAGCTGAAGTGACGGCACACGTGAGAAAAATTATCTCATATTGAAAAAATATAATCTTGTATAATAGTTTGTAAGGATTTGAGCTACTCCTCCTATTACCAATTAATTTTAAAATAAATAGCTAAATTCCTTTAGTTTTAAGGTTTTATCATGTATCAATATTTCATATACATTTTCTCGTATTTACTCCACATCTATCTTCTTTTTTCTCTCTTGCTATATATCTTCTCATTATTTCCTTCTTGATCTTTAATTAAAAATAACAACTAATAACCAAAAACTAAAACATTATAAAATGACCCCCAATATCGCACATTGGAAATATAGAGCATCTTAGACAAGTATACGAGCTCTTGGGTACACTTCGCTTGCAAGGACAAATATACATTGCTTAATAGGTTATAATTAAGGAGTTGGGCATCTCCACTCATTGCAAATAGGCATTTATAGGCTGGATTAATATGACACTCATTATGTATGGGCTTTAGAAGTGCCAAAAAAACTTTTGGTAGTATTTGGCAAACATAGTTAAAAGTGTTTTTTAATTATAAAAACGATTTTTAGTGAGGTTTTGAGAAACACCTTACATATACTTTTTCAGAATGTCCTTCTAAATACTTCTAACAAAAGCATTATTAAATAAAAACACTTTCTACAGAAGCAGTATGAACATACCCCCCAGGTTTTGCAAGGGTAAGTTTTACCCATAAATTCTGTCAACCCTCTTTTGTGGGGCGTCCATCTACCAAGGCGCCCCATGAGTGAAGGTGTATCTTCAGGCAGCTCCTCGATCTTAGGTTGTGAGTACATATATTGCACACACTGTCAAAATTAAATTAGGACTGATGAGCACCAGCTCAAGGATATGCTAAACTAAGCAACTTTCATTACGTTTATAAGAAAAAGTAATGCGAGAATAGCCATTGTCATCCATAAGTTACAAGAATAATGCAACCGGACAATTCTACGTTAAGATTTGAAGAAAAGAAAAAAATTAGATACAAAAAAAATTCGGATTGAGATTCTATACTTCTTTTTTTCTGTGTTTTTTTTACTTGATTTTTAATTTTAATTATATGTATTACAAATCATATTGAATGATGTGTGAGTAAAGGAGAGGTGTAGATCACATTCATTTATGCATTCATAACCTTTGGATTTATAATATATGGCTAGGATTGAAACAAGAAAAAAAAAACAAGTATTGTAGAGAATCCAAATTTCTAAAAGAATCCCATATTTTAGATACAGCTTTAACCAATTTCATAGGATAATACTCTCTCTATAGAAGCCAACAACTAGGGTTTCCAAATATGAAATAACAAAGGATGGAGAAATTACACATACCTAAAGCCTCCGTAGTTAATTTCAAAGTGATAGATATAAGCATATAACAACATACATAATTTACATATTTGATCTCCATCCATCTATAGAAATTCAAGGACATCAATTCACCCTATATAAAGAGAGAGTATTATCCTCTATGGCTTTGACCATTATATCATCTTTTTCAAATTAGTCCTCAGAAACATTTCTTTTTAATCTGTTACTTTGTTAATCTCATGGTGATACTTATAAAAGAAATAGTTGTGCAAAGATCTGACCACTTCATGTCCTTCCACCAGCATGAAATCAGTGATAGAGAGATACGACAAAACAAAGGAGGAACATCAGCAACTTCTAATTGACCCAGCATCAGAAGTGAAGGTCTTTTTCATCTACCACTCATTAATTTTTCTCTGAAACTATTCCAGCATATCTTTGTTTATATTTGAATTTATTGTTTCATCATGTTTGCCCACTAACTCCTGGGAGCTCAAAAGTTGCAGACACACAATATACCTAGTAATAAAACTACAGTAATGCTAATCATTTTATATACCACATTGCAAGAGTCAGATTTCTTTTCTTTCTTCCCTGCTTTATTTGGGTTCAAAATAGATATCAGGGTAAACATTCTCCTTCTATCTTCAAACCTCTTCACAGCAACCACGAGAAGAGATTAAATGTATGAGAATTGAAAAGCAAGGTGGACTTTGTTCTTGATAAAGGGGTGAGAAGACATCTAAAGCCTTTGTCATTCTTCATTGCTTATTCTTTATTTTCCCATCTTTCAAGCAACGAGGGTTTTCCTTCAGAAGCTTGCCACACTTTTAAGCCACCTGTGTTAGAGGTATAACCAACCTTCTAGAGAAAGCCAACTTCAATTGAGCACCTAAACTCCAGGAATAACAGACATGCATGAACACAATTTTAAGTAGAGAAACACTCCTAGTAGTTTATGTCATACCATCATGCAAAGAACCAATCAATCCTGTTCTGCTTTAAAATCAGGGTTCATTTTGGCATGATGATAGCATAGTTATATATAAAAACATAAAGATATGGAGTTCAAGTTCATGACTATACTCTGTACACAGAAGACTTAATATAGTCATGAATATGTACTGCATCTGCATACCAATGAAACATATCTCTAGTATCTGCTTCAATATTGTAGAAAATATCATACAGATCTGCAATAAAACAATAAACCTTTTATATTGCAAGGCAAAAAAAAGAAATTATTCATCTTTGTCTTTTAATTCTAGGAATTCATCACCTTATCCTTACTCAAGTATTATTGAAAGAGATATCCAACTCCCAATGGTTGCTTGTACTTCTATCACCTACTAAGAAAAAAGCATTAAAATATTCTAGAGTCCTGCTTGGTCAAGTCAAACGAACTATTTTTTAATGGAATTATGCCGATTTGTGGATATGGAGAGGCTATAGCTATGCCCTGACATATAGTCATAATTCCAATTGAGATTACCAATTGTAGACATAAGAAAAGCTTACTTTCTACACCACCATCAGGCATGAAGCTGAAAATTAAGCATACCACCAATCAAATTCCTTGGCACTGATCAAGTATGTTAGTTCAAATGATGAAGATAATTATGAATCATCATGAATGCTAGGAACCCAAAACTGTATAGCAACTTGTGCTCCTAACTCACATATAGGAACAGAAAATATAATTTTGAAATATCAGTAAAAATATTACCATATATATATATATATAATTCTGCTACAAACTGCCTACATGTTAAAATGGCACAAAAGGATTCATTTAACCACAGAGAGATGGGATTAAGGCTTAGTTGCATTCCCACTCCAAAGAAGTTAAAACTCTTTCATCATTGTACTCAGATTTTTTCAGCTGCCAAGGATTTGAACTGTACATGTTATCTTGCAAAATAAAGTCCTGATAATGTCATAAATGAACTATCATAATTCCATTATAGGATAGTTCGTTTGTCTTGACTGAGAAGTACTACTAGAATATGTTGAAACATTCAACTAAACAAAAATTGTGTACAAGCTGCCAAAAACTAGTTTTGTAAGCAAATTTAAACTTGTAGCTTGTGAAAAATTACCCAAAAAAAAACAGTTCAAATTAAATGCTCTTACAAATTTCAAGATCTTATTGAACATGCCTTCAAATTTGTGATGGTATGCGACCAGAGGGAGTTGGATATATAGTGTGAGCATACGATCCAAGTCAACCATATTGCTGCCTAACTAAAAATCTATTAAAATAATAAAAAATTGAAAAGTCAACCACCTTAATTATGTATTTCTGACAAAAACTATATACTCATTATGATGAGAAATAAGTGACAAAATATGCAGAAAATAATTTGCATCATTAAAGCACCTTAGACAGAAAGTTGGCAATCATAGTTTATATGCATAATAACCAACATATTAGGTTTCTATAGAAAAAGGTGTATTGTATTGTTTCTTTCAACCCCAGAAGAATTAGGAAGTAGAATTTCTATTTGTATTGCACTAACAACAGAAAAAGTATGAAGACATTCAATGGCATGCACTACTCTACACCATCAGGAAATGCATTTAAATCTGTACAAATTTCGCAACATGCATGATACACACGTTGTTGAATAAATGTTGTCAAAAGGCATTTTTCTTGTAGTGAAAGAGCATACGGATCTGATAAGCCATTAGAGATTATTGTTTCAGTATGATATAGGTTACCATTTACCTCATGATCACCAACAAATAGAATATGAAAGAGTAGAGCAGAGAATAGTGGCCCACTGCACAAATCAATCCTGGACATGATGTTGCACCTCAAGTCACTATATTGCACATAAACAAAAAGCAAATAATCCATTCTACTTATCAATCAGTTTATAGTCAATTCAACATCATAAACAACACTATAAGCTGAATTGATTATATCAATTGGGTTATTTATTAAGCTATCCCAAATTAGCTTGTGATCATTGATTTGTGCTTCTTTTGAAATGTTTTTGAAGCTATTTCTACGAAAAAAATGTTCCTGATATACTGTCAAAGAACTTTGTTTCTGTTTGGCCAAATGGACTAATCAATTTCTGAAATGTTGCATGCTTTTAATTTGTATTACCGTACTTGATAGTTTTGGCAAAGGGAGGCTGCCATGTTAAGGCAACAACTACAGAGCTTGAAAGAGAACCATCGGTACAATCTTTCTCCTTCAGTTTAGAAATCAACAATTTTATTTGAAAAGGATCACACACACACTTACACCACTAAAATGATGAAATTCAGAAAACCCTACTACACACATCATTTCACTTTGACAACTTATAAATGCACTTGAATGACAAGAAATGGCCTTGTACAAGCACAGCCCACCAAACGAGACACCAATAGATATTAGATTGGGAACATTTATCAAACACCTGATGATAATCCCACATTCTGATATGGCAGGCAGTTAATGGGAGAACAGCTTTATGGTTTGAGTATCAAAGAAATAAAAAGTCTAGAAAATCAATTAGAACTGAGTCTGCAGGGCATTCGTAAGAAAAAGGTCAGACCAAATGCTTTCATTTGTGTATAATCTCATTTCCTTCCTTCTGGTATCTATTAATTTTGGATATGTTGTAGAATCTCATTGGGGGATCATTTGAAGTGCAAGTTTGACAAATACATAACATGCATTAATTCAAACTCTTGCAGGAACAAATATTAACTGATGAAATTGAAGAGCTAAATCAAAAGGTCTTTCCAGGAACACATTAGTCATTCCTTGTCACAAATTTCTACAAAGAGTTATTTGGGTCATTATATATACCTTTTTTGTTTTTTCTCCGTACAGGGTACTCTCATTCATCAACAAAATATGGAACTGTACAAGAAGGTAAACCTCATTTGTCAAGAAAAAATGGAATTACACAAGAAGTTATATTCTGCTTTAATAACAACAGGAACTTAAACACCCTTAATGAAATCATAAGCCACCATTACCTCAATTGAAAAGGTATACAAGAAGAAGCAAGTAAAAAGGCTACAATCGATGTATCAGGTTTATGGAATACCCTATGGCATGAGCACAGATGAGGATTCACATGTCCCCATTCACCTTCAGCAAAGCCAGCTCGACCAACAAACTTAAGAGACACCTGCAACAGCAGCAAAAAGAGGGTAAAATTTTATTCAAATTCTATATTCAAAAAATAAATAAGAATTAAGAGTTCATACTACGAGATTTTGTCATCTCAATTTTCATCTAAAATGTACTTATGAAACTGCAGCAGTCTATATATCAAAGAAGTGACTGAGGATCATGTGGGACAAATACCTTACACCCCAAGTATGGAAGAATGCTTCTTTTTTATATCATTTATACACTCAGTTAGAGTTATTAGCAAACTTTTTGGTTCTTGCTTATTTGCTTTGTATGTAGGCTGTTTGGGCCTTGGTGGGCTTGTCTGTTGTGGCTGCTGTCCTTGTTGGGTTTTTTCCCCTTAGTTCTTTTTGGGTTCTTTGTGGGCTTGATGGCCCTTGAAAAGTTTAGTTTGTGTAATAAAGTTTTGTTAACCAGAAAAGAAGTTATCAGCAATTATAAAGTTGCACATCAATAAGAGTTAAATAGATATCTGCTCATTTATATCCTCAGTTCTCAATATTCTTTATAACTATTTTCAAGGTGAGTGAATACTGTCAGGGATTTCATCAACCTTAATCCCTAATTTTCAAGCCTAAATTCACATTTACGTCACATTTATTGACAGAAAACGTGAAGTTTTACCATAATTTCGCTGACCCAGCAAAACTAATGTGACAAAATGTGGAATCAGGTCATTAGGTTAAATTTGTGCACCTTTTGATTACTTCCATCAACTAATTTGACAAAAATGTAAATTTGGACCATATAGTCAACCTTAACAAATAATGAGGAAATCTGTTGAAATTAGCTCATAAAAAAATTATTGAAATTAGAACTACAAACGAAATTGGACATAAACTCGCAAGGGTCTGCGTTTTGTAGCCTCTCAAATGCTGCTCTATCTCAGTTCAGAGTTCTTCATTTTAGTCTCCCAGATGGATGAGAAACAACAATCTTGGACAAAGTTTTCTATCACGAGTTTTAATATATAATTAATTTGTGGTAGATTTCACAATCTTTAAATAATAACACTATTTGTACAAGGTACATCTCTTTATTTTATCTAGATGTAAAATACATCTCTAATAAAAATAAGGCTTAAATACAAATACATTCATTAATTATAAGGGATATTTTAAGTTGGTATACAAACAAACAAAATTTTCAAATTCTTTAACGAAAATTTACAATATGGGACGGTCTGTCAAGATTCCCTTCTAAAAAAATGTTAAATATATGTCACGTTGGACATAGCTAATGTGACATTTTGAATGATACAGTAGAAGGATGGTGAGTGGGTGGGGAATCTGGAGGGTGTTCTCAAATTTTTTGTGTGTTTTTGTTTTATTTATATATATTTTTTTAAGAGTTTTGGTTTTTTTTTATGTTAATAATTATAAACCCCCTAGTTAGAGATAAAATCTCTCATAACCTCCACCCAAAATCTAACTCTCTTATAACCCCCAATCTTACACTTAATATTTTCCTAAACCCCCTAGTCAACTAATACCCAATCAACTTTGACTCCCCATATTTTAATTTTCCAGNCTCTCTCTCTCTCTCTCTCTCTCTCTCTCTCTCTCTCTCTCTCTCTCTCTCTCTCTCCTATCTGTTGCCTCTCTCCCCTCTGTGTCTCTCTCTCTCTCTCCCCGTTGCTATCGCCGGCGTGTGCGCCGCCGTCTGGCGACGGTTGCCGGCGAGACTGGTCCCATCACACTCGCCTCTCCTTCCTCTTCCTCCCTATGCCCTCCACGTGCCGTGAAACTAAACGTCGACGCCAGATCGGGTCTAAGCAGATCTGAGCTCTCTCGCCGGCGATCCGTCAATTCCGACGGCGACGAGGTGTCGGACCGGTTGGGTTCTTCTCGCCTCTTCTTCTTCTATCTATTCATGGTCTTTTCTTTCCCATAAAATCCACAGAAAACCAAATGCAGCCCGAAGTCCGATCGTCATCTCCGGCGGTGACTTCGCGATTCCGGCGACGTCGCAGCTGCTCTCCACTTCCAGAAGCTTCCTCTCGACGTGGTGAGTGTGATGGTGGTCTCCGATTCTCCAACTGACCACCGTGGACGGCGAATCGACTCCGAGAAGGTCCGAGACTTACCGCCGCCATTGCCGGCGATTCCGACGGCGGATTGAAGTGGTTCCGGTCCCATTCTTCTCCCCTCGACATTCTCTCTCTACTGGTATACAAATTTGTGTTCAATTGCCTCGAATTTCAAAAGCCCTAATTTGAAAACCCCAACCTCCGCTGCTGCCACTCTCGGAATTCGGCGGCTCCGACCACCCATGGTTAAGATTTTGGTATGAAAATGCTCATCTCTCTGAGTTCTTTATGTTTGTTAAATCAATTCTTTGATTTAGATA
>QANW01000843.1:626437-827350 GCA_003254865.1 Dryas drummondii | reverse complement strand
AAAAAAAAAAAAAAAAAAAAAAAAAACAGTTTCACCAAAATACAGTTACAGTGACGTCAGCAACATGCGTCAGCGCGCGTCAGCATGCGTCAGAAGGGTAATTTAGGATTATAAGTTTTAGGGGGTTTTGAAAGAGTTTCTAGATGGTTGGGGGTTTAGACAAATTTTTTTGGTGAGTAGGGTGTTTAAAATTAGGCACTATTTTTTTTTTTAATAAATTATTCATAAACTCAGTTTTTGAAATATTTTTAACTAAAAACTCAACAAAATAAAAAATTAAGTTTTAACTCAATTATCCGTGTACGCGAAGCGGAGAAATTACACTATCGAACTCTCAGTCTTTTGAGCGCTTGACAACCTAGCAAGAACTCGGTGCATGCAGATGCATCTTTTTGCTTGCAGATGCATTATTTTTTTCTTGCATATGCATTTTTTTTATCGCAAATACATTTTTTTTTTGCTTGGATTTACATTTTTTTTTCTTGTAGATGGAGAGTTTTTGTTAATAAATATATGAATTTGAAATTTTTTTTATTTGTAGAATAACTTGAAATATATATCTTTATAATTGGTAGATATATTTGTACTAGGGGTCGGTGTTGTAAAATTTTATTTACTCGCAAATATACAAATCGAGTAGTATATTAACGAGGTTGAACCTCAAGGAGTGATGAAAAACGATATACTAAGCTTAAACTTAAGTTAATTTAAAGCTAACCTAGTTTGAAAATTTTGTTGGTTTGTGAGACAACTTAAAATGAAATGCAATTAAATTAAAAAACAAATAAAGTAGATGAAAAGAGAATAAGGTAAATAAAAGTGTAAGAATTGAAATATTAAATCTTGAAAAGAAAATAACAACTTTTTGGTTTTAGAAACTAAACAATGGTATAAGAACCAAGGTTAAGGTTCCACACCACTTATGAACATATTAAATGAGATTTTTAGTAATTTTCCCTTAAAGGAAGGCACCCAAGAGTCACTTGATGCCCTATTGCAAAGATAAATATGAATTAAGCACAAAAGTTGAAGGTTTATATGGTAGATCTTAGTTTTGCTTAGAAAATACAAATTTTAAGCAACTCAAGTGAATCAAAACTAAGGAACAACTAGAGTTCAAAAAGTTTGTATTTAAAACAATTAACCATAAAGCTAAAATGTGGAAAAAGAATCTAACAACCCATAATATATGACATTATGGGTGAAAAGAGGATCTCTATCTCATTTTAATATCAAAATCTAGGTCTTGTAAAATCTTAAACAAGGGGAAAATTAACATAAAAACCTCAATTAATAATGTTCATGGTGGTGCTTCCTCCTTACCTTGGTAAGGGGGTTTAGTGACCACTCATGATCTTATATCTTAAATAAAAATAAATAAATAAATAAATGAGCATGTAATATAAAAAACAATAAAAATAAATAGCACTACTAACAATAAAATAAATATTACATAAAATAAAAGACATAAAGTAGATAAAAGATTAGAAGAAGAAAGAAGGGAGACATAATATTAAAATTAACAATAAAATAAAGAATTACATAAAATAAAAGGTATAAAGTAAATAAAAGAAAATAGAAGAGAGAACAGAGAAGAGTGACATAATATTAAAATTTCATTAATTAAAATACAAGAAAATTACATCATATTCTCTCTCAAATATCATAGCCAAATGGCTTGAGAGAGAAATCCTAGGAGAATACTAGAAAAGGCAGCAAATTAAATTCTAGGGTGTAAATATATGAATAGGGGGCTAAATGTTCCTATTTATAAGCAAATACTAGGGTAGAAAATATCAGAAGGGGGAGAGCTGGTGACAGCTATTGAGATAAGGATCAACAGAAAGAGACGCTGGAGCAATTCGGAAGCTGCTGGAATATGGCCACGTGGCACCTAATGATTGGTTGAATGCTTGATTAATCATGCAATTCGTGTGATTGCTTTGGCACAGAAGAAGGGGCGCGCGGCTTGGCTTGCGGCTGGTGGCTGGAAAGCAACATGAGGGAGAGAGAAAATAGGGATCGGCTCAAGGCTTGGCTGGCTGGCTCGGCTCAGCTCACATGGGTGAGGAGTGACACAAAGAATGCTGGGCGGAAGAAATGACTGTTGGTTGGCCACGTGGCAACGCTCGAGTGGATGGTGGGTTGATTAATCAAACAATTGGCTGGAAGCGGAAAGAAATGTGAGGCGCCATGTGTCTCTACGGTATTGGCTGGAGCCAATATTAATCAAAGGCATTTGGGCAGAAGTGGCGAGTGACTCTTCGGCTTCCTGGGCTAGGCCTCTGCGCAAGTGGGCTTCAGACTTCATTCTTTCAATTTGGGCCGGTTGCTTTCTTATTTGGTCTTCATTCTCCCCACTTGGGCTGGGCTTCAGTCTTCCTTTATTAGTTTTGGGCTTTTCATTTTTTTTTAATTAAGCCTACAAAATTAAAATAAACTAATTAACAAAAATAAAATCTAATAGACAAATAAAACTTATTAAAGTTTAAGATTTAAGACAAAAACTAATAAAACCCACAAATTAACTAAATAATAAAAATAAGAATTAAAAACACTAAAAATTGCTAAAAAGCATAGACAAAAATGTAAGATTAAGGGTAAAAATTATATATTAAAATGAGCTCAACAGTCGGCAATGAGCCGGGCCGGGCCAGGCCAAATTTTTCAGGTTCGGGCTTGAATTATAGAAACCCAATAGGGCTTTCGGGCCAGGCTAGGCGGGGCTTGGGCTTTTAATACACAAGCCCAAGGGCCACCCATCGGGCTTTGGCTTGCGGGTTTGAAGGGCCGGGCTGGGCTAGGCCCGAACGGGCGGCCCAAAATGGGCCCAAAGCCTGTTTAGATACATATATATATCTTCAAAAAAAAATATAGGATTTTGACTATGTTGTGATTTGAACATGAGACTTCATGTAACAAGCTTCAACTCTCAACCAACTGAGCTGACTAGTTTATTTATTAAGTTTATTTATCAAGTTTATTTATAATAGCTCTTTTATTTATTTACTTCAAAAATTATCAATATGCTTATTAAGTTATTATATAATACTATTATATTAGTAATAGTGTAATACCATAAATAATAAACTTTTAAAATTATATACAACATTACAACTATAATAAAACATAAATGTACATATGTTTTATTATATATTTTATTACATATTTTTATAAACAAATAATGCAATTGTGTTGTCAACGATCCGAACTGTTCAAATTTTAGTTCCTCACTCAAAGATAATTCGTGCAAAAAATTAGCTCAATCAGAGATGTAAAAGTGACATAATGGTAGTCGAATTAATGAACAATCGTAGTTTTTCTAATGATGATTGAATGGGTAGATGAATTTCGATTTAGCCGATTTTTTATACTGATGATCTTTGACTATGAACATAGAAAATGAACGGGTCAGATTGTTAAAATCACGTTGTGATCTTCATAATTATGGAAACAACAAGGTTTCAACGGTAAAGTTATTAGAATTATATTCTTCAAGTGTATTTATATGTAAAAGCTCATATATCGATCGTGTTTTCAACGATCTGAAATGTTCAAGTTTTAATTCCCCACTCAAAAAGAATTCTTGCAAAAAATTAAGTTAATCGGAGATGTAAAAGTGACATAACGATAGTCGAATTAATAAACGATCGTGATTTTTCTAATGATAATCGAATGGGTAGATGAATTCCGATTTAGCCGATTTTTTGTAAGGATGATATTTGACTATGAAAATAGAAAATAAACGGTTCAAATCGTTGAATTAATGAATTGACGATCGTGGTTTAATAACTTTAATTATAGTTGTATTATAAAAGTTGTATAAACACATATACATTTATGTTTTATTATAGTTGTAATGTTGTATATAAATTTAAAAGTTTATTACTTTATTATTTATGGTATTACATAGTTTACACTATTACTATTTACTAACATTATAGTATTATATAATAACTTAATCAGTATATTAATAATTTATTAGAGTAAACAAATGAAAAACCTATTAAATATGTTATGATTCCCAAATTGGACTTTAGGTTAGGCTTTGGGTTAGGCTTTGGGCGGGCCTAAACGGGTCGGGCCTAAACGGGTTGGGCTTTGGGCGGCCCATGGGCTTTAAGGGAATGGCCCAAGCCCAACTCAAAAGACTTTCGGGCCGGGTCGGCCTAAATTTTGGGCCAAATCGGGCTTCGAGCCTTGGGCTTTTTGATGAGGTCTAATTTGTACTATGGCATAAAAATAAACTTCATCTTTATTATAATGTAGTTTACAATGTGATTCTTTTATGACCAGTCAACAATCTAGTAGGCAACAAATCCACGATTGGATTTCAGAAAAAGCAAGTAGACAACAACTGAGTTATTACTAACTGCGCAATGACCGCTAAATTTGTTGCCTGTGGGCTGTGGCTGTGGGAATAGGCAACAGTGATTAAGCAACGATCTTTGCAACGACAATTAATATTTGTGGCCTAAGTTTCTGACTTTAGGCAACGACTTAGTCGTTGGTTTATCTATATTTTCTCGTCATTACAAGAAATTAGAACAATGCTCATCTTCATTAGTTGCACAGAAATGGGTGGCAATTGAGAAATAAAGACTAAAGTGTCTCGATTTTAACAAAAATAAGTAGCAATTGGACAATAGGGACTAAAGTTTTTTATTACCACCCTTTTCTGTGCAACCAAATGATAGTGAGTTTTGCTCATATTTTTTGTAGTGCGTAATGCCTGCGGATAGGCAAATGAGGTAATTGTCTTTGGCCCCCAAATATTTAGAACCCTAAATTTTATAAAATTGAAGTCTCGACATTTTATGTTTATGTAAGAATCCTTACCTAAAGAATCGAGACTTCAATATTATCGTTTGCCTTGATCCTAGAAACCAAAAACAGATCTGAATTATTCCAACATTAATTGTTTATCATCTTCAAACTCAAACTACCATTAATTGTAACTGAGAAAAAGACAACAGGCAATCAACAATGACTGAAAAAGTTAGAAAAAGAGAACATAATCAGATTCAAATTTGCATAGATCTGAATAGTTACAACAAAAATAATCAACCTATACTTACACATCTAGCTAGTAGCCGCTCTAGACCCAACTTACAAACATCACTCATGTAATGAATGATCTCCCATCTAACATCATGAAACACCTTGAAAATGGCGTCTGGGTTCTTCATACAAATGGCACCCCTCATCGAAATTCTGCTTATAGCTGACAGCATCATATTGAAACGACGTAGCTTTGGTGGACCCACTCATGCTTCTTATTGGCCTATCCCTCACCAACCTCCTAAGAAAGTTTCGCCATCTCCGCGCTCCTTTGCTGTGGCCACAGCTGTTATTGTGGATCTTAGTGTACTCCATTATTTCTTCGTGCACGGGAAAGCACGACGGGAACATCATGCAGCCCGAAAGGTAAGCCGATCGCCGACTCGCCATTAGAACTTTTAACAAAAGAGCTTCTGGGTGTGGTAGGTTTTTGCTTGACAAGCTTATTTTGGTTTTTCAAAGGCACAGTGTGAGTAGAAGGATATGATCATGATACCTATCTCTGTTTATAGGTGCTAACTAATACTGAGCATGGTCGACGATGTAAAATGTATCCTTATAGCACCAGTTTCGTGGGCCTTATGCTTGTTTGAGTTTGAAATTATTGTAGGAAAGACACTGACAAAACTCACATGTTGGCAAGCATATAATTTGTACCAACTCTCCTAAAATTTTCTTCATGGATTTGTTATTTTAAGCATATTATATGCATACATGAATAAAAGTATTTGTATGTCTGGGCGTGCTAGTTATATATGTTTTGTATCAATGTTTTTTATAATATAAGTAAAACTACGCTTTAAAATATGGTCTAAGAGACATGCTCGTTAATATAGTACAAATAACAGTATTCTATATAAATATGAACTAAATGAGGTTAATTATTACAGCCTACCAAAATTTTCATGTCGATCACTTTATTTTCTCTTTCGATAAGTATATATATATATATATATATATATCTTACTCTCTTTAAAATTACAATTTCACCATCTTATATAAGGCACATTTAATCTGATATTGTTTGCATACATCATTACTTAACTCCACGTCATAATCATGATATCATGAGTGTTAAAAGACTATCTTAGATTCTTATCCTACCTAAATATTTTAGCTAAAATGACTAATTAATCTCCTGGTAAAAAAAAATAGTAATTAATCTCTCTCTCTCTCTCTCTCTCTCTCTCTCTCTCTCTTGTCTAGGTGAAGTTTAGACAGAGTTGAAGGGTGGGGTTTTTTGGATGGACAAAAGAGAGGGCCTGGGTTTTATCTCAAATTATGAGGATTGTTTGGTGCCTATGGTAGTATGGTAGAAGAGGCAACTGTGTGGTACGTGGAATTTGGAAGTTTGATCTAATTTTAGATAGACTATTAATTGATTTTGTGTCGTGAGAGTGATTCATTGTTAAGGAAAGCAAGAGAAAGGTCTTCAATTTTGGTTGATTTTTATTAAAAATAAAATATTGATTGATTTTGGACACCATTAATTATTATTTATTACTCTGCAAAGTGAAGAAGAAGAGAGATAAAATGTTGTGGGCAATCTTGTTGCCTAGCTGTTGTGATCGGATCGTACGTACGTAGCTGCTATCCTTTGATGGAAAGTTAGAAACAATCTTTTAGGCTTTTTTACCCAAATAGCACCTGAACTATAGGGGGTGTGCTCAAATACCACCCAAACTTTTTTTCTTGTCAATTTACCACCTGAAATTATTGATATGTGCTAATTTGCCACCTAAAATCCATTTTTCTGTTAAATCATCAAAAAATTTCCCAAACTTCCCATTTTGCCCTTGAATACAATAAAAAAATATTATTATTTTAAAAACTTTTTTTAAAATATAATTAGAAAAAAAATTAAAAACTAAAAAAATAGAAAATGGAAATACCTTTTTTTTTTAGGGGGTTTAATTAGATTTTTTTTTTAATATTTAAAATGCTTTTTTTATATAAATGCCGAAAATACCCTTGAAATAAACAGAAAATTTAACTAAAATGACGGAAGGAGGTAAATTGACAAGAAAAAAAGTTTGGGTGGTATTTGAGCACACCCTTTATAGTTCAGGTGGTATTTGAGTAAAAAAGCCAATCTTTTATTTTAAAAAGGAATGACCAGTGATCTTTGTTTAAAAATTTCCACTGCATTTCGATACTTTAGAGAAGAGAAAGGAATAGAATTAAAATAGAAAATATATAGAATTTGCAAGATTTTAAGAAGGGTTAAAATAGTATTTATAAAAACATATGTGGTAAAGTATATCATTAGGGCACAATTATAGCACAAATGATTAGTACACTCTACCACTACTCCTTATATAATTATCTAAAAGAACGAGCTGCTAATTAAATGAGAAAAAAAAAAAAAAAAAAAAGGAAAAAGATGAGCATCATGAGGGGCTTCCCGTAAATATAACGCCTCCTTGTTGGCGGCACGGATTATGAAGAGGCAACGCCAATAGTGGGCGGCCGGTGACCATGTTTGTCACCATTGGTAGCCTAGAGAGAAGAAAATAGGTTAAGATTGAGGGATGATGCTATTAAATTATGAGTGAGGGTGGAGAAATGGGTTATATCTGATAGAATGACATATCAAATATTGGACTTTTTTAATGTAAAAAAAAAAAATGCTGTTAAATTGATAACTTTTGCAACGTACTATGTTATTTGTTAGGTAAAACTCAAAACTATTCTCTTACACAAATCCTATTTATATCTATTATTTATACACTATATTAGAAAGATGAAGAGAATCTATGTCACTAATTTTGATTGATTGAAACAGCTTGGTTAATAAGATTGGGCATCTATTTTTAGGGCAATTTGATGTACGATGAAAATGAATTCGTCATTTATTTTTCTCAGTCTGAGTTTAGTCTTACGATTAAAATCATTTATTTTTTAAATTATTTTTTAAAAATTATCTCTGTAAAAAATCAACCAAATCAGAAATTGTTTGGTCATGTAATAGTTATCAAATAGACATATGATGAATCTATTTGTTACAAAAACTGTCTGTTTATTTAATCACATTTACATAACTAAATGATTTCCTATTTAATTGATTTTTTTGCAGATATGATCTTTAAAAGGTAATCTAAAAAATAAACGATTTTGATTATAAAACTATACTGCAAAATGAGAAAAATAAAGGAGAAAATTGGTGGAGAAGGTAGATAGCAGTTCTCTAATTATAATATACAATAAAGTTTTAAGTACACCGTTACATGATATAATTAATTTATGTGTTATAATATGAATGTATATTATTAATACTGTATTTTAAAATTAAGTATAAACTCGTTGTTCACTTATATTATAATACGCAACTTAATTACACTACGTAACAGTGTTCTGGTAATACAGATTAATTTTTTCACTTTTTCATCCATTATACCTTAATGGCACTTGACATAGAGCTTTAACAACTTCTTTCGTACAAATAGAGAACATCATTGATGAGGGGATGAATCAATCTTTCAAACTTCATAATAATGAGAGCAATGTGAGTGGAAGAAAATAAAAGATCAAAAAGATGGAGCCATGAAAGCACATAATTTATCTTCTCCGAATGATTCTTTCGTAGACTTTATTTTTTCTCTTTTTATGAATTCGTAGAAAATTTGGAACGGAAACTAAATTGATGCAACTAAAAAAATTCTAAAGGAAATTTTTGACAGCCATGAAAATTTTCCAAGATAAAAAGAGAAGAATTAGCCAGGCAATTTGGGGCATGTGATTTGGGTAGAGCTGGCCACACATCTACCGGCCACACCCGCCAAAACGTGTGGGGACTTGGTACTTGTCGTGTTGCTGTAATTTGTAAGGAAAGAAATAAAGCAGAGGACAGTAGTAGTGTCGAGACATATATATATATATATATATATTCATGCAAGCACAGTACTGCAGTCTCTAGGGTTTGGTGTCCCAACTTTATCAGTTATTTATCTTCTTCTGATCCCCGTACGTACTCCTTGGATTCCTTTTTGTCCCTCAAAGCTTGACTGATGTGATTGTTATCATGTTATGTATTGCCAAGTATTTCATGGATATTGTGAAGTGCAGGTTTGCCAATAATTAGTATTCCCTTGTTATCATCACTCACAATATCCCATTAATATAGGTCAGTATTACGTAATGCAACATATATGGATGTGGTTCACTAATAAGATCTAAAAATGATTCATTTAGTATTATTACAATCTCGATTAAGCTATATTAACGGTTTAATTTTTTGAGTTAATTAATCTAAGTGGTGAGGATGGTACAAAATTGAATTAATTAATTAGAATATAAGAATTTAATCTTTTCTAAGGTAACACAAATTAAAAATAGTATCCTTTTACAAGGAAGCAATACAATGAACTGTTTGTGGATAAATTCACATGCATTTAACAATCAATCACGGATCGACACGTGGTTAGTTGAATCAAACTTCAAGTTTCGACTTTTCAATGGTCAAAAGGGTCAAACTTGAACCTCTATTTCACCATATCAGCTCGACACATTTTAATAGTCAGTTCGGATCAGCTCATCCAGACAGATCCCCTACACCCGTTCCGACCCGATTTGAGAATCTTCTAAGAATTAAGTGTTCATTTTTTTTTTATTATCCCAGTTCGGTTCGGCTTGGCTCTTGGTGATCAACTTCTCAGACAATAGACTACTGTCGAGTGACGACTGTCACATCATACGTCGGACCCGTCTAGACAATTTCATCCATGTCTGATCTGAACGTGGATATGTTTCATGTTTGCGTATACTGTATCTATAATCGACTTAGCTCGGATCCCACCGTCATTCTGGAAGATTGGAGTCAGGACGAATCGCCTTACTCGCATATTTCTGACATGACACTTTGACGGATGAGACATCCCAGCTCACAACTATGACTATTAGGGCATTCCACTTGATCTTCCATCCTTGCATTGAATGTAAAGGAAGTGGGTAGTTGTGCATGCTACTATTCATGGCCGAAAGCGTGACTTATTCTCAACCATTCACCCTCATGTAGGTAACTTACCCTTCACAACTTCATTTGCCTATATAATTTGACTTATGTGCATAAAAAAGATATAATAACTTCATTCACTAAAAAGTCTATCAAAATACACACAACTTCCTGAGAATAAACCCAGAAGATCTTACCTTGTTTTTCCTTATTCTCTCAAGTTCATCACTTGTTCTTATTCAAACACCCCCAAATACACATCACTGACTTCATCATCGGAGTGTATTTAGCTGGTACCACACCAGTCATTCTCCTTTAATCTTGTTTTCGCATCGGAAGATCTCAAGTCAACATCCACTTCATCATCCAGCAAGGCTTCTAATAAGACAGATCATCCTCCTTAAGTTATTGCATCTTTCTTACGAAAATTTGCATCAACATGAACCTATTGAAAGACACCTGACACCATCTAATTCCTTGAAGTGGGAATCACATCATGGTTTTCACCATCTTTGATATGAAATAGCAAATTACTAATATTTAGACTTTGAACTTTGTCACATATTTATATGGTCAACCAAATTAATTGAATATTCCAGGCCAAGATCTCAAGGGGCACATGTCGTCAATAGGAAGGACCCAGACAAAAACAGTGCTTGCACATGGACAGGACGAATGTAGCAGCGACTGTCTCGTAAGTTCATAATTGCAACATGAACATTATGCTATCGTACGTCTTATTACCAATATATTATTACTAATTGTAAGATTATCAACAAGCTGGAATAGCTCAGTTGGTTAGAGCGTGTGGCTGTTAACCACAAGGTCGGAGGTTCGACCCCTCCTTCTAGCGCTTTTTGCTTTTCATGTTCATTATTTTATTTTGGTTACGGGCTTAAGGCAAAAAAGCCCACGATTAGAAAATGATTTTTTTGGACAAATGATCAGAAAATGATAAGGTAAGTAGGAAACCCAAATTAGAAGTAAGACAGACCAATCCAAGCCCACATCATTGTAATACCACGGTCCATGCCCTTGTCTGGGAGAGCCCCATTTTTGTAGGTCCAAGAATACTAGCCACGCCATGGTGTCTACAACATACAAAGCTATAATGTTATAAATAGAGGTGGTGATTCATCTTAGTGGGTTGTGTTTATAACATGTTTATTGTGTTCTTGTTAAATACTAGTCAATTAATGTAGCCCTTCGGATTAGCCCAAATGGTGAGAGAGATGGTGAGGTAATGAGTTAGGATTATAATAGATTCAGAGTTATATTCCTTTTAATGTAACAAAAATATCAATCAACTATATTCTAACTTGTTTAATTAATCGTGTCAAGTGACTCAATTCTAATCTAAAACCAATCTGTTTGTATCGTGTTATATTCAAATTGATTCATATATTTTGTAAATTAAAAACTTAAGCACAATTTTCTTTCATTTTTAAACCAAAACTATCACTTATAAAACAAAAATATACTTAATCATGACACTAACAAAAATATATGAAAAAGAACTATATAATTTTACAATGACCATATTACAAAATGAGAAATGTTAATGGTCAAAATTGCTAAGCAATCAACGAGATACTTTGACATCCATGCTAAAAGTCCACGTCACTACATGTAAGTTTAAAGGCCACTCTTCACCTACCCTACAAGGTAAGACACCAAACAATGAGAGCATAAAGGCATTAGTGTGAGATACTTTGACATCCATGCTAAAGTCCACGTCACTACAGGTAAGTTAAAAGGCCACTATTCACCTACCCTACAAGGTAAGACACCAAAGTTACCAAACAATAAGAGCATAAAGGCATTAGTGTGGCAACAGACCAAACACCAAACACTCTCCGACACTCTAAGTTAAATGTCACAAATACCAAACTATGTAATAGTAATAGCTTTGTTGGCATGATGGTACTTTGTGAATAAGACCAACTATTTATAGTGATCATAGTGGAGGTTTCCTTGTAAAGTTGGAACGAGATGACCGACCACGCAATGCCACGAAACGGTTGGTAAACGCCTTGCATGGTGTGGGCCTTCTAATCAAAAAGCCCGGTCGCTCTTCCGAAGCTATGCACGAGTCTTGCAATTGGGTCACCTTCTGCTGAGGTCTCAAGGTATGACCGTGGGTTGGTTTTGAGCTAATCACTTTTTGGTCCCAATCTTGGGTCTGCCCCATGAGCACCTACCACCGAGGCGTCCCTATGGTGTAGGCCCCCAAGGCTCCCATGTAACAAGGCCCCGACCCTATATCTTGGTAGACCTTTAATTAGGTTACGAGGTCATATCTTGGGTCTTGCTCATATTGGTACTGACTACTGAGGCTATGCTTTGGGCCTTATACCATTGGGCACCAAACCTATACCTGACTCTTGTCCATTTACTCAATAAGAATGTTATTTTTTAGTGTTCATATCGAGCACATACTTGGACCTCGTCCCATCATCCACTAGGCCTTTGGGTATTTCTTTCGGTCTTCTACTCTTCTGTGCCTTCTTGGTCCAAATCTTTATGGACAACAATGCATCTCGTCATCAAGCCCCGATCCTTTCCATTTTTACAAACCATTGTTCTGCTCGTATAAATGGATATAAACAAGAAAAATAACTCATTTTTTCATATAATATTAGTTAAACATGTTTGTCATACCACAATTGTGTTACTCCTATTTGAGACTAACCCAACATGTTTATTATGCATGTTTAGTGGCTCATATCGTACTCATGTTTCTTATTCGTGTCAGCTGAATCATATTTGGGTCTCCCTACTTAAATTGCTATAATATTATAAACCTGACAAATATTAATACAAACAAGTATATTTCCACGTGGAAGGCACTGTGAAAATGCTTACCAAAACAAAAACAAAATACGTGGGAAATGGGTTTGGTTAAAAACCAGGCCCCAAATGAATAACAACCTTCACGAAAATGACATCCAAGTTGGTGAACTCCTCTGGAGGAACCATTCAAAAGCTTCTGTGGCCAAATTTGTCTCACAAATTACAGTGAACCCGATCAGGCTATCATCTGTGAGAGTCCCTTTGTGGCTAAGAAATGACAACATCGGATAGGCCTTTCATGGATGGTTTTGGTGCCATCTCTCTCTTTCTCAATCTCATGTAGCAATTCATTCATTTTTATCCCACATAATTAAGTTACAGCACAACTCTTGATTATGAAATCTCAACTCTGAAGCCATCCATAACAGGGTGGGACAAAACCCAACACACAAAGTTTTCCTACAACCACCAAAGCCTCACCCAACCCAACTGAAACCAAGAAATCAAGCAAAATATGGCAATGGCATTGGCGCTTCGCAGGCTTTCCTCTTCTGGGGACAAGCCCATTCGACCTCTCTTCAATGCCACCTCTCTTTATTACATGGTTCTCTTTTTATATTCATTTCTTTTGTTGGGTTCTGTTCTGTCATTGAATGCCTGATCATATTTAACCACTTTTCCCACTTTTCTCTGTCACTTTTACAGTCATCTTTGCCTAATGAAGCTGTGTACGAGAAGGAGAAGTCCGGTGTCACAGTAAGCTCCTAATCCTATATATCCTGTTATCTATCTGACTTGGTTTTTCGTTTTATGTTTTTGTTTATTGCTGTGTTTTGCTTCTAAGTACTGAAATATAAACTTTTTATTGGCTTACAGTGGCCTAAGCAATTGAATGCTCCTCTGGAGGCTGTCGATCCCGAAATTGCAGACATCATTGAGCACGAGAAAGCCAGGCAATGGAAGGTATATGGTTCTTATTCTATAATCAAATCAAGACTTTGTTATGAATTGTAGTTGTTAGAATGGATCATGATAGGATTTGAGGCTTATTTTTTAGTGAACACTTCTATCCTATGTTGAAAACTAAACCTATCTAGGCCACAATTGAGAAAAGTTTTTCTATTTGATCTTTCTATGATTAGATGATGGTACCAAGTTTCTCTGTAGCATGTATATCAAGTAGTGGTGTGTGCTTCATCTCTTATTAGAATTCCTTGTTGTATTTCTTAAGGGGCTAGAACTGATACCCTCAGAGAACTTCACATCAGTCTCTGTGATGCAAGCAGTTGGGTCAGTCATGACCAACAAATACAGCGAAGGATATCCTGGGGCTAGATACTATGGAGGAAATGAGTATGTGAAATCTTCCCAACCACTTCCCTTTGCTTATATGTGTTTGAAAGCTGAGTATTTACGGTCAACTCTTTGTGTTTTATTTTTAGGCCGAAATCTAAATATTAAACTTTTAATTTCAGGTTCATTGACATGGCAGAAACCTTATGCCAGAAGCGTGCTTTGGAAGCATTTCGGCTGGACCCAGCAAAATGGGGAGGTAAATTCATATGGCATGACTCATGAGTAGCCTCCAGCTATTTGTTACAATGTCTGAAAGTAAGCATACATGTGGACTATTCATCTCAACACTCACAAGGACCATTTTTCCGTATTCACATACCAGTTGTCAAACAGCTACAATATGAGTCAGGATAGCATGATGGCATCTAACCTAAGTTTGTATAGAAATTAGGCTTGGATGTCTTGTAAGAAGCAATTATCAATGGAGTTTGTTTCAGAAGCTAAGACTAAATCAAAAAACTTCCAACCAACATCTCCAATTGCATCTTAGTCTTTGACGCATCTTCTAGGCTCTACCTTTATGTTCCTGATTGTGTCTTGTATGATTATATTTAGCAACAGTGTGAAAGAGCTTGGTGTGAAAGGACCAAGTACCCATTGAATCTTCAACCAAACACCCATCTCTAATATATATTTTAGCTTACAAGCTTTCTTTTACATGATGTCATCTTTCTATATTGCAGTCAATGTGCAGCCTTTATCAGGGTCTCCAGCTAATTTTCAGGTTTACACTGCATTGTTAAAACCTCATGATAGAATCATGGCACTTGATCTTCCTCATGGTGGGCATCTTTCTCATGGCTATCAGGTACTTACAACCTTCATTAAGCTGTTTCTTCTGTGATGACATGTCTAATATCAGTTTATGGTCATTGTAAGGGTTTATTGGAAAATATTTCCTGTGAAGTTTGGATAGGGATGATTTCCATGCATAGTTGTACACATCTGCAGATTCTTTCTCTGGAAACTTTCAGTAGCTTCAGTTAGAGTAGTACAACTGTTCTTATAACATCTATTGACTTGTCAATTAACTTTGAAGAAACTCATACTGTTTATAATTTTCAGTTCAGTGTTATGTTGATAGTAATTACATTATTTTTTCAAATTTCTTTTGTTGGTAATGTGCAGACTGACACCAAAAAGATATCTGCTGTGTCCATCTTTTTTGAGACAATGCCATACAGATTGAATGAGAGCACTGGCTATATTGACTACGACCAGGTAGCTTAGAAATTTTCTTATGATAGTGATTCTTACACTACTCTTTGTTTATTGTTACATTGTTGTCTTGCGGCCCCCTAGTCTTTTTAAGTCAATGTCGTGCAAACGAAGCTGCATTATAAATTATGAAAAAAGGAAGGTAAAACCAAGCTGTGCAGAATATCTAAGATATATGTAGTAAATTACTTGATAAAATTTCCATGATGTATGCCCTTGGGGTTAGCCCAAGTGGTGAGGGAGGATAGAGAAATGGTTGGGATTAGGATAGGATAACAGTTTGATCCATTCCAATGTAACAAAAAAAATCCCATGATGCATGAATGAATACTTCAAAAATGCCTTAAACTACCTTGCCTTTATGGCCTTGGCACAACAGAGGAATTTATGAAGATCAATGATGACCAAATAATAACATATTGCAAATGAAACCTATCAGTTCTCTTGTAGGAATAGTAAAATGTGACCTTTTAATAACAATGTCAAAAACTAGTTATTTAAATCAGCACTGTGATGGATGATGTAAACCACAACATATAACAAAGGGGTACCAAGACGAGTTCTATTTTATTCTACGTTAATCTTGCTTGTCATATAGGAACTGCATATTTAAGTTTTTCTACCTGTGCCAGTTGAACCTTCATTTGACATGAATAACAATAATTTTCAGTTGGAGAAAAGTGCCACGCTCTTCAGGCCAAAATTAATTGTTGCTGGTGCTAGTGCTTATGCACGTCTGTATGATTATGCACATATTCGCAAGGTAAACTCCTTTGCATTGATCTATAATTATAGCTGCCCCATGTTCTAACAACTTAAGCTTTTAAAGGTAGTAGTAAACCAACAATCTTATCATGGTATCAGAACTTGGGATCCAGCCAACAAAGCTTTTAAAGGTAGTAGTAAATTCAAATTTCTTCAGCTGTAATCTCCCAATCAGGGCTCTCTAGTGGTGAAGAGAGGCCCACACGTAAGGGGCGCTAGAATATAAAAATAATAGTTGGCTCACATCCTAATAACTTAAGTTTTTGCGAACAATGACAAACCGACAAATCCTATCCATCAATTAATCCTCATAAGTCTGCCATATGTTTCCATTTGTGGGCTTTCCTTAATCTGATGTGGAAAAGTCCAATATTACATTTTAAGTACTTGACAGGTATGCGACAAACAGAAAGCTATATTGTTGGCAGATATGGCACACATCAGTGGGTTGGTTGCAGCTGGTGTCATCCCATCACCTTTTGAGTATGCAGATGTTGTGACCACCACAACGCACAAGTCTCTTCGTGGCCCTCGTGGAGCCATGATTTTCTTCAGAAAGGGGGTAAAAGAGATTAACAAGCAAGGGAAAGAGGTGAGTTTTCAAAGATCAGTTCAAAAGTTTATTAATACTTGCCTTGTAAACTGCAGTTTACTCTTAATCATCATTTGGCGAATTTATGTTTCTTTCCCTTATATAATCAATATAATTCTATAAATGACCATGTATTGATACTTTAACGAAGGTGTTGTATGACTACGAAGACAAAATCAATCAAGCTGTCTTTCCTGGGCTTCAAGGTGGCCCACACAACCACACAATTACCGGTTTAGCAGTTGCATTGAAACAGGTATACATGCTGATTTAGATTAATTCCATTGCATTTTTAAGTTCTTTTTAAAAGTTAATTTCATTGTCACTGCAGTATATTCAATTATTTATGGGAATAAATGATCAGTAATAGTGATTTCTTACGTTGAGAATAGGGGTTTGTTATGTATGTTGAGTTGAGTCTCAACTCTCCACCCATCTAATGGTGGTTGGCTGGTTGCTAACTACAGTAGGCACTGAAATGGCTTCAAAACTCAGGTGGCCAAGGCAGTAAATGATTTCTTATAGTATTTATCTACACAGATGCTGATATGCCTTGGGTTGTTGTATAGAACTGACACATACTAAAGTGAATTTGCAGAATTTGTGCTTGAAGCACTTGAGTTACCTTTCTGAGATCCACTGAATTATAAGTAATTCTTGGAAGTGCCAAATGGTCCAATGTAAGATATACATGGTTTATGGCCAGTACATTCAAAGCAATTTTGAGGAAGCATGACTCCCTTGGCCTTTAACATACTATGGTCAATTCGGACCCCATCTTCCAAAACCACACTCTCCTCCCCCAAGTTCATTCATAAAATTACCAATGTTATCTTAAGCATTTTAATTTGTAAGTTCTTATTCAGTTGAAATCTCATTGTTTATAGTTTTGACTCTTATGTAAATGCAGGCTACAACTCCAGAGTACAAAGCCTATCAAGAGCAAGTTCTCAGTAATTGCTCAAGATTTGCACAGGTATCAGTATATGAATGCAACAATCTTTGTTTCTGAGACAAGATTTTACAAATATAAATTTATTGTTCCTGTAACTTTATGTATTAAAAACGAAAAAGAAACAGAGAGAGAACAACATCAGACATTTCCTTTTCTTAACAAATATTAGAATTTTCACTGACACAATGTTCTCTTGTTAGTACATGGGTGCATAATTTACTTCCGTCATTCTAATAGCTAAAAATTGACAAAATATGCAGTCTTTGGTTGAGAAGGGCTATGACCTTGTTTCTGGTGGAACCGAGAACCATTTAGTTTTGGTGAATTTGAAGAGCAAGGTAAATGAGACAAATTTTCTTTTCTGGAATACTTGAGAGAGAAGTCTCTGGGTTTCTGAAATTTGTTTGTGTAATCATCTAAGTCCACCAATTAGTTGTGCTTTATAATTAGAGAATTTTTGAAACTAACAATCTGGGGTCGAGATGCTATTGAGATATTGACTCCATGTAATGGTGTAACATATAGTTTTTTCTATCATGAAAAAAGTCGCTGACATCACTGTTTCTTTGAAATTTCATTTTACAGGGTATTGATGGCTCCAGGGTTGAAAAGGTGTTGGAAGCTGTTCACATTGCAGCCAACAAAAACACTGTTCCTGGAGATGTATCTGCCATGGTTCCTGGTGGCATCAGGATGGGTAAACGCTTCTCATCATTTTGGTCCTTCTTATACTCTATTTCTTTTTTAAATTTTCAGTAACCTTACCAACTGATTCTTCTGCACCTTCAGGAACACCGGCTCTTACTTCTAGGGCATTTGTTGAGGAGGATTTTGCTAAGGTTGCAGATTTTTTTGATGCTGCTGTGAAGTTGGCATTGAAGGTCAAGGAGGAAGCCAAAGGTTCCTAAATCTTTGATATCATAAATTTCATGCTCACCAAGCTTTTCTTTGTCTTGTTGTCTTTCTTTCATATACACATGCTGTCTAATAGTTGGCTGTCAGCAATCCTAGTGCTTGCATCTGCTAATATGGAATTGCATTTTGTTAACATTTCTGTATACCCAGGAACAAAGTTGAAGGACTTCGTGGCCACACTGCCTCACTTTCAATCTCAGATTGCAAAGCTCCGTCATGATGTCGAGGAGTATGCTAAGCAATTTCCTACAATTGGGTTTGAGAAAGAAACCATGAAATACAAGAACTGAAAAAGAATGTTGTCTTAGGTATGGGATTACCTGAATACTGTTGGATTCATATATGTGCAGACAAAGCTGATTTTGTAAGGTGTTAAAACTTTCAATTTGTCGTTTCAACAGGAAAAATGCTCTACTTATAAATCTCAAAATGAACAAAAATATCATTCAGATGATGACTACTAACAAATAGACACAAATCACTTCAAAAGCAACCCATAGGCATGTCTTGTGAGTTGTGATATTGTTTGATTATCATTGAAGGGCTTAAGCTTTTGTGCATAAATATGTACAAAAGAACAATAGGGAGTTGAAAATAGTACTCCTAGCTAGAGATCATGATTTCAAGCATGTCCTGGACATTAAAAATCCATGGAGAATAAATTTTTGTCAATCCCATAATGAATATTTGACGCATTTGGACTTGAGTGCCTGTTATGAAAAATTTGTCTACAATCTACATTACCGGCTTAATGCTGTACACTATATCTCTGCATCACTGTGATCTCTCATGTTAATTAGTAGTCTTTGATTAGTTTCTTATGTGGTATGTGGTTGTTTTCCTCATCTTCTGATTTAGTATTCTTCACTTCATGCGTTGATTATATCTCTGTGGAACAGGCACGGTAAGCAGTCATCAACTGAGTTTTCTTGGTTGAGAAAGGATATGTGGTTGATCTCCTCATCTTCTGGGTTAGTCTTCTTCACTTTGTGTGATAATTATGTCTCTGTGGACAGGCACAGTAAGCAGTCATCAACTGATTTTTCTTGGTCAAGAAAGGAGAAGGGTCGTATGTCAAGATGGAACTTAGAGCTATAGTGTATTTAAATTCAGCAAACCCTTGATTCGGATCCTGATGAATGTATATAATGTATTAGTTCAGGCTTTGCAATGCAAAAACCTGCCTTGACTTCTCAAAAGAGAAAAAGACAAAAAAAAAGGTACAATCGCCATGATGTGATGAGCATGGCCAATATGATATATTCTCTTCTATCCAAATTATCCAATATTAAGCAAATTTCCTGCATCATAGAGTTCATACAAGTCTGAAATCTCTTCTGGGTTAGAAGAGAAAAAGGAAAAAGTTGATGAAAATGGAAAGTTTTAATTAAACCAGATAGCATGTTCTAAGTGGGTGGTGTGCCACTCAGCATGATGAGATGGTTTTCCATTTTTTTTAGAGTGCTGCTATTTGCATACCCTTTTTTTTCTTTTTACACACACTTTTCTTCTACACACCTCTTTCACCTTTTTAAAATTTAAAATTTCTCTTTAACACACCCCTCTTATTACCAAAATACCCAAAATTAATCTATCTCACCAAATTCCTCATTGCACACCCCTAATCCATCAAACACATCCCAGCCATCCAATATCCCAGCAAACACACCCCACCTCCCACCCCAGCCACCCCGCACCACCGCGGGCAGCAGCAGCAGCACCACCACAACTCTTTCTTTCCTTCTCTCTCCTCCCTCCCTTTCTCTCTCTAGCTTATCAACCCATCCACCCCGCCAAGACCAGCCGCAAACACAAACGAGCTTCGACACCCAACCACAACGCCGATGTTGTGGGTTAGGTTCAGGTTGTCGACGACGGAGAGAAAAGCCTGGGCTGGCAGGGTCGGCGCGGGGCTGGGTTAGGCGCGCGGCAGGGCTGGGCTAGGAGGGCCGAGGTTGTCGTCGCCGAGAGAAAAGCCAGAGAGAGGCGCGCAACACCACCTTCCTCGCACCACCACCGTTCGGCAGTCATCCGCCGAAACCGGCGAGTTCGTTCGGCAGCCATCCTTCGAAACCGGTGGGTTCGTTCGGCAGTCATCTGCCGAAGCCGTTAGTTTCGTTCGGTGGTTGTCTACCGAACCAACCGCAGCGACAGAGAAAGGGAGGCTGAGTCAAATTAATCTTGGGTGAGAGAGAGAGAGAGAGAGAGAGAGAGAGAGAGAGAGAGAGAGAGAGGAGAGGAGAAAGGGAGGAGCCGAGGAGGGGCTGCCGGGCTGGTTATGGTGGCTGTTTTGGGTGGTGCTGTGCGCGGTGGTGGTGCTGCGAGGAAGGTGGTGGTGCTGCGAGGAAGGTGGTGGCGCGCGGTGGTGGTGCTGATAGGAAGGTGGTGCTGCTGGAGCGAGGAAGGCGGTGCTGCTGGTGCGAGGAAGGTGGTGATCGGGCGGAGGAAAAAAAAACAGAGCAAGGGGTGTGCGAAGAGGAAGGGCTGTATAGTCCTCTTTTTTTTTTGTTTTTTGTTTTTTTAACAGGGGTGTGCAAAAAGAAAAAAAAGGATGTGCAAATAGCAGCCCTCTTTTTTTAATATGAGGGGAATGATATTTAAACTTGAAACCTCTCCTAATATTAGATAGATAAATATTACTAGACTAATTATTAGTTGGTCTCACCTCGTCACATGAACGAGAATACGTCAAGTATGCATAACTCCAAAATTATTTTCTAAAATATTTTTTCTTATTGTCACCACAAATACATAATAGGGTGTTTTTTTTTATAAATTTAGAGTTTAAGTTGATTACCCAATCCACTTGCAATAACAACACAAATTGTCATTTGTCACCAAGTAATTAGTGTCTCAGGCTCTCAGCCTGGGTCACTAAGTAATTAGTTGTGAATAATTACATCAATATGTCATCCCAATGCAACACACGTGACATGGCAGTCAGTGGGCCCACTTTAACATGGAAAAATTGGCATTCCCAAATTTCATTTTCCATAATAGCAAAAAATCTCAAGAGAAAGAAAAGAGATAAAAACAGGAATAGGATGAAGCATCATGTCCTAGACCTCCACGTACGGAAGAGAGCCCTATTGGCTTCTCTTCTTATACTCAACATGCTCATGGCAACCCGCGTCACTCTCTCCCGCTCAGTCAGCCCACTCCTAAAACGCACTCCTTTCCCCCGTTTTGCCCCTAAACATTTACCCAAATCCCATCCTTGTCCCCTCTGGTCTTCCTCCTTCTCCTTCTGCCTCACTCTCCACAAATCCACCACCACCTACCCTTCACTCTCTCACTCTTGCTCCTCCCTCTCTGCTCCTCTAATGGCCGCCTCTGCTACTGTAGACGGAGCCAACCCTCTTCTCCAGGACTTCGACTTCCCTCCCTTCGATGTCGTCGATGCCAAGCACGTGCGCCCTGGGATTCGAGCCCTCTTGCAGAAGCTTGTACGAATTTTATTTTATTTCTAAAATCTATATCTTCTTATCGTATTTGCGTTTCTGGGCTTTTATGATTTTGTTCATTTTTGCGTTTTGGTTTCTGGGTTCTTCGTGTTTTTATTTGTATTTTTGTTCATTTTTGGCTGTGTACTGGGTTTTGGGTTTTTTCGGGTTTGGCTTTGATGGTCTGCATGGTGGGATTTTACAGGAGAGTGATCTGGAGGAATTAGAACGCACGGTTGAGCCCACGTGGCCGAAGCTGGTCGTGCCGTTGGAGAAGATCGTTGACCGGTTAACTGTGGTTTGGGGGTTAGTCAACCACCTCAAGTCTGTTAAGGACTCACCGGAGCTTCGTTCTGCTATTGAAGAAGTCCAGGCATGTTTTCTTATCCTTTTATTTTCAATTTTGTTTCTTTGTGTGCGTAAATGCTTGAAGTTCCATTTTTCTTATAAATTTCTGATTGTTGTTCTTATTTCAAAGAAGGCTATATTAGATGATTTTTGTCAATTGACTTGCCTCTTAAAGTTCTTTAAACTTTAACTAACATCTCAGTGTTATTGCATTGACTTTCCCTGATTGTACATTTGGGTCCAAAATGCTGAGTGTTTTAGTTTTAGTTATGGTTTTGGTTTTGGTTTGGTGTCTTGTTTGGTGGTTAAGTTGTTTGGTGTTGGTTTGCAGCCAGAGAAAGTTAAGTTTCAGCTCAGGTTGGGGCAAAGCAAACCAATTTACAATGCATTTAAAGCTATTCAAGAATCTCCTGATTGGCAGACACTGAGTGATGCTCGCAAACGTATAGTTGAATGTGAGTACTTCAAATGGTATCTACATAAGGCATGCATGTGGATTCACAACCTTGTTATTGTTTTTTCTATTCTAAAGTAATTGTGATCTTTAATGATCTAGACCTATACCACCTAGCCTTGCTTTCTTTTACACTAGAAAAAGGATGACTCGTGTTTGGTGCTTGAACTGGATGCAGGACTGAGAGCTCTGTGCAAAACATGTTGTTGCCTTGATGCATGCTTTGTAGATTCTTGATATCTAAGCTATATAATGGTGTAATCATTAAGGCTAATTTGCAATTTTGCAAGCTCACAAATTAACATCTAAGTATTCTGCTAAAACAATATCTAGTTAACTTGTGATTCTCCTTTTACCTTTGCGTTTTGGTCTATGCTTGCCTTGTCTGACATTTCTCTTTTCCCTATTAACTGTACTTGTGCAGCCCAAATAAAGGAGGCAGTTCTGAATGGTGTTTCTCTTGAGGATGATAAAAGAGACCAGTTTAACAAAATTGAACAGGTGTGCTTTAATACATTTATTAAGCTAGTACAATAGGAGTCTTTCCTAACTACGCCCTCAATTGTGTCTTTGATATTTCCGTTTTGTGAAGAAGGCTTGGTATACATTTACAATAACTCATGTGTTATCATTGTTATAAAAGTTGCTACTTGGTAGCACTATGCCATGTTTTATCTCTTGGATACATAGCTTCATTTGGGCTTGTACGAGCATTGCTTATTAACTTTTTTTTTTTTTTTTCTTATATTTTGAGAGTGGGAATGGAGGGGGGAATAGTTTAAAGGATTTTTATCGGGAAATTTCTCTTCTGCCTTTTCTTTCTCCTTATATTTTTTGGGTCTTTTCTTTTAATTTGGAAATATTGGATATTGAAGTATTATCTCTCTAATTAGAGTAAGACTAATTAATAGTTTTTGATGATGATTTTCTGATTTTAGTTTGGTGCTTCCATTACTTGATTTTGGCATTTTTTATTTGCAGGAACTAGAAAGACTGTCTCATAAATTTGAGGAGAATGTTTTGGATGCCACAAAGAAGTTTGAAAAGTTAATTACTGATAAGAACGAAATTGAAGGATTGCCAGCTACTGCTCTTGGATTGGCTGCACAAACAGCACTGTCAAAGGTATTTGAATTGTACTCTGGTGAGGTTTCCATTTTTTAGTATTTGTTCTTTATCTTTCTTGGTATCATCTGTTGCATCTGTGTATCTCATCAGGGGCATGAAAACGCGACTGCTGAGAATGGGCCTTGGATAATTACATTGGATGGTCCAAGTTTTCTCTCTGTTATGCAGCATGCTCAAAACCGGTCTTTGCGTGAGGAAATATACCGTGCCTACGTAACTCGTGCCTCTAGTGGAGATTTGGATAATACTGTAATCATTGACTCAATTTTGAAGCTTAGGTTGGAAAAGGCCAAGCTTCTCAATTACAATAACTATGCCGAGGTACGTCTATTCATTTTAAAACTACTTTCTTATTTTGCGCTTGCTGAGGTATAACGTATCAGGTAAGCATGGCAACCAAAATGGCTACTGTTGAAAAGGCAGAAGAGCTCCTGGAAAAGCTCCGAAGTGCGTCCTGGAATGCTGGAGTTCAAGGTAGATTATTGGCATACCGTCCTACTTTATGCAAAGTTATTTCTATGTTTTTTTTAACTGTTAGGTGAATCAAAATTTTATTAGAGTTTATCTTTCTTAAAATGGATTTAAGTGTAGGCTCTTTCTTTTATTATTATTATTATTATTATTATTTTTTTTTTCAGTTTTCTTTTTAGTTTGTTAAAATTTTGGTATGTATTCTAAAAATAAGTTACCTTCTATTTTCCTTGGTATCCAGTCTCTGATATAACTTTGTCATCTCTTCAAAGGAATAAAAGGAAAATGAAAATGATTGCCTAGAATTTTCATTTTTAATGCAACTACTTTCAACAAAAGCCTTGTACGCTGGAAAATATCCTGATGGTTGGATTGATTTACTGTTCCTTGTAGATATGGAAGACCTTAAGAATTTCTCCAAAAGTAAAGATGCTCCAGAAGCCAATGATTTGAACCATTGGGACATCAACTTTTGGAGTGAGAGGCTTCGGGAGACAAAATTTGACATCAATGAGGTTCTCTTTCTTTTTCTCTCTCTCTCTCTCTCTGTTCATCTTCTAATCTTCATTTGTTTGGAATTACATGTGCAACACCTAATGGGTGTGATTAGTATCATTTTCAGGTGATAACATATGGTTCAATATATTGATGTAATAGAATTGCAAAGAATTTTCAAACTCTTGCTTTCTGCTTTCTATTTTTTCTATGTTTTCATTTTTTTCATTGATTTTAGGCCACCAGGTCTGCTTGGAAGACTTATATATTTGTATCCTACAGGAAGAATTGCGTCCATATTTTTCGTTGCCTAAGGTTATGGATGGCCTCTTTAACCTAGCAAACATGCTTTTTGGAATTGATATTGAACCGGCTGATGGTCTAGCTCCGGTATATATCTCGATTACTTCATTTGTGCTCTATTTTGGTCATTTTATAAAGATGTGAATTTGCATCCTCTACTCATATACATATATGATATTATATACAAAAATATACATTTCAGGTTTGGAACAACGATGTTAGATTTTATCGTCTCAAAGATTCTTCTGGGAGTCCCATTGCATACTTTTATTTTGATCCATATTCCCGTCCATCTGAGAAAAGGGGAGGTGCATGGATGGATGAAGTTCTTGCTAGGAGTCGTGTGTTGTCACGTGACGGTACCTCTGCGAGGCTGCCTGTGGCACACATGGTGTGCAATCAAACACCACCAGTGGGAAACAAGCCCAGCCTTATGACCTTTCGAGAGGTAAATTTAATTACATTCATTTCAGCTTACTGGCCGTAATATGTTAAGATGCCCAAAATCTAAAAGGATACCAAGGCTGTGTGCTTAGAAAGGGGAGGGAAAGTAAAGGGGATCAGGGGAAATGGAGGAAGGAGCGTATCTTTGGTTGAGTGGACAAGGAAACAGGAGTGTCCCTACATTTGAGGCTCATCTTTTCTTTTTAGGAAATATTTCTTCCTGTATTGGAGCTATATGAAGGAAAGATGATAGAAGTTACAGAAATTGTATTTCATTTTCTTGTACTGCAGTGAGATCCACTTATAATTTCCTCCTTCCACTTTTTATTTTTTAATTAATATGATATGTATTTATAATATATTTAGATTACCAAACTTGCAAGGGAAGGTGCCTTTCCTTTTCTTTCGCTCTTTATTTTCCTTTCTCTTTCTACTTGTGTACCCAACCATTGTGTAAGGGAGATTGAAATTATATACTAGGCCATATGTTGTTTAATAGTTTCAGTTTCATTTTCATTTTATTTTTTATAAGTTATGACATTTTCGGAAGGAGAATTCAAACTTGGGACCCCCTTTTATGGGAGAGGTGTGTGATTGTGGCTACCAATTGGGCTTTCTCCATCTACGCCATCTGTCTATTAAATTATTAGTATATGGTAACATGTAAAAAATCTGGGAAAATTTAGGTTGTGCAGTGGATGCCACAATTTTGTATATTTATTGTCTTAAAAGTTATGGACTAGTGACTATTTTTGCAGGTAGAGACTGTCTTCCATGAATTTGGTCATGCACTTCAGCATATGCTGACTAAGCAGGATGAGGGTCTAGTTGCTGGTATTCGGGGGATAGAATGGGATGCTGTTGAATTACCCTCTCAGTTCATGGAAAATTGGTGTTACCATAAGTAATTCTGTCTTCCATAATCCTTTAAACTATTATCATCTATATCTTCTTGATTTTGTTTTCAGATTACAGACCTTTATATTGATTGTGAGGGGGGAGGGAAGGGATAAATTTATGAAATATGTAATTTCTCTATCATCGTACACTTGAACTTATTTGACTTCCTAATTTTCTTTGGAGGAACATAATACTGTGAGGTTCTGTTTCATTATTATGAAGCGTGCATATGGTGCATCTTTGTGCTTTTATAGTACAAGCACTTCAATAAAACAAATGAAATAGGACACGTTGCTTTGTGCATCATTCTCTCAGAGCATTTTATGCATTAGTACTCTATGTATGGGGGAATTCTGATTAATTTTAAAATGGTTCTATTTCTACTATGTATCAAATACTAGCTTCTAATGGTAATTTGGAATTTGGCCTTCAGGATTCAGCTGCTTGTACCTTGTTGAAATCTATTTATCTAATTTTACAAGTCCCTATACATAGAGCCCATTTTCTTTCCATGCAGTATCAAATGACAGTAGGATCCAATGTTTTTGTTTTTTTCCCACTGTATTAGTGATTTGTTTCTTTATTTGGTGCTGTAGAGACACTTTAATGAGCATTGCAAAACATTATGAAACTGGGGAGACTCTTTCAGAAGATGTATATTTGAAGCTTCTTGCAGCTAGGACATTCCGTGCGGGTTCCCTAAGCCTTCGACAGGTCAGTGCAATATGCGGGTGTTACTTTTTTCTTACGCCTCGTTTTCTTTTTATATTTTTTCTATATCTTTTTGTACTATTGATTTGAATTGAGTATTACTTGGTTTTGCTTTTATGGAGGATGCACATCTGGATTCTTTTTTGGTTTTTGTCTTGCTTTCAATTAACAAAATTTTTGTTTATCATCATGACACACGTAAGTAAATTTTCTGTTTCCTCTCAGTGAGGGATTTGTCTTTTCTTTTGCTGTGAAATTCAGGTTATGTAAGAATTGAGATATTCTGGTATCTGAAGGGTTTATGATGTACATTTTTTCAAATTTTTGAATGTGACATGCTTGTGCAATTATATTAGAACCGCTGAATGTTCAACGATATAAAAAAAACATAAGTTTTATGTAAATTTATCTGTAAAGTTTGATCAAACTAAACTAAGATAGAGAAGAGAGAACCAAATTGGGAAAGTTTAAAGTTCAGGACCAAACGGGAAACCGGTCAAAGGTCAAGGCGCATTAGTGTATTTAAGCCTTATATTAGTTTTTAAATGATTTCACCTGTTTTTTATTGTATTCATTTCCTGTATCATTTTTTGTAGTTCCAAGATGTCAATTCTATTAATATACATGAAAGACTTTGCTGTTGATCTGCATATTATTTTATTTTTGTAGATAAGATTTGCAAGTGTAGATCTGAAGCTACACACAAGTTACATACCTGGTGGATCAGAATCCATATTTGATGTTGATCGGAGGGTTAGTGAATGTGCACAAGTGATCCCTCCACTTCCAGAAGACAGGTTCCTTTGTGGTTTCAGCCATATATTTGCAGGTTTGCTTTTACTTCTTTCATCTTCTCAGCAGTGTTCTTAATTCTTAACTTCAACTGACCTTATATGTTTATCTTCTATTGTTTTTCTGTGAATATTAGGTGGATATGCAGCTGGGTACTACAGTTACAAGGTATTTCCTTTCCTTTCTCCTAATGTAACTTGCATTCAACTTCTACAAAAGAAAAAAGAAAATCTTTTGCACCTTATGCTGATGATGTTCAACTCACTCCCCGGCTTGAGTTTATTCGCTGAGATTTGTGGTCTTTCTTTGTAATTTTAATTTTCCTTTCCCATGGAATTTGATCCTGGATGAAAATTGCTCTATTTTGCAGTGGGCTGAGGTGTTGTCTGCTGATGCTTTCTCAGCATTTGAGGATGCTGGATTGGATGACAGCAAGGTAAGTTGGAAAGAGCTGTCCATAAGAACTCAGTCTTGCAACTTACATTGTGTAACAGAGACTAAAATTCTCAAGTGGATTATGTGTATTCTCATGTAGCTCCTAATTGATTTATATATTTATCATATCTTGTCAACCTTAAGCTGGTTTGGTGCATCTCATGGATTGTTTACATGGTTGAATGCACAAATGTGACATTGGACTCGGATCATTGCCAAACAAAATTAGGTTATATCAAAGGGTTAAGAAGTTTGTTATTGATAAAATTGGCAACAAGTTATGAGTTGTGGATCGTAGAGAGAGGGAAGCAACACATACTCTGGTTGGAGATTCTTGTCATGGTCATTATCCTTAAGGTTGTACAGTCCCTTGTATTCCCATCTTGGTATCTAAAGTTGTGCAAACATTAACACTTAGCTGATGCTTTCCATTTCTCTTCAAAGTCTTTTTTTACTTTTCTATGTGGGCATGGCGATGGTAGTCTTTTTCTACTGGCAGGCTTGATTTGGAAAGCAAAAGCTCCTCCAAAAGTCAGAGTTTTGGCTTGGTTAGTAGCTCTTGGAAAGATAAATACGTGTGATATTCTACAAAAAAGAATGCCAAATGTTTGTTTATCTCCAAGCAGGTGTGTTATGTGTAAGATTCAAGGGAAGAGTGTTGATCATATTTTCCTTCAGTGTTCTGTAGCAGCAAAGCTGTGGTCAAATTTATTCAAAGATGCAGGGGTAATGTGGGTAATGCCAGAAGGGTGCTATTCTTTGTTGAGTGAAAAGTTCTTTGGTTTTGGTGGGGTTAAGAAGGCCAAGGTGTTTTGGAATTGCAGATTGATGGCCATTTTTTGGGTTATTTGGATGGAGAGGAATCGAAGAATTTTTGAGGATTATAGAGGAGCAGATGTTGAAGAATTGTGGGATCGAGTAGTTTTTTGGTCTTCCCTTTGGGCATCTGTTACTAGTGACTTCAGGGGTGTATATTTATTCGATATAATTTTAGATTGGAGGGCAGCACTTAGATAAATGGATTCTGCTTTATGAGGCTTAACTCTATGTTTTTCTTTTTGATCTTTTCTCTTAAATAATGGACATCTTGTCCATTGCGTGTATTGCTTTGAGTTTTGATCAATGAAAAGTTTCTTTCTTCTAAAAAAAAAATGTTTCTGCTTTCATACAAAATACAGCCATAAGGACAAAGGAGTTTTTCGTAGGCTTGTTATTGAAGCAATTTTTAATGAGTAGTGGTGCATTATCTTAATATTATTCGCTAGTTAAAGCTCGCCAAACATGTTAAAGCCTCTGCTTATTTGACCACATTTCACATGTCAATAGTGATTTTTAATATCTTGCAACAGGCTGTAAAAGAAACTGGGCACAAGTTCCGAGAAACCATCCTTGCTCTTGGAGGTGGGAAGGCACCACTAGAGGTTAGACAAACTATTCCTTATGGCATAACTTTTCATGAGTTTTTTGTTTCTTCTCTTGATTTTTTTCAGATTCAATTTCTTTCAATCTTTTTACCACAATTTGTTTGTGGGTAAAGCTTTATATGGTTCCAACTATTTCTGCTTTGTCATAAAGCAATGTATGGCTTTCTCATTGTGGTCTATTGCAACTTAAACAAGCCTTGTATCCTTTCATTGTCATCTTTTCTGACCATAATACAGAGTATATTTTTCTATATTTTATTTAATAAAATCCAAAATCCTAATTTTCTTTTGACATGTTATGATTGTTTCCAGGTTTTTGTGGAATTCCGAGGTCGCGAACCTTCACCAGAGCCACTGCTCAGGCACAATGGCCTATTACAAGTCACGGCTTCTGCATGAATTACGATGCTTCATTGGACTTGAAAGAAGACTTGCAGGCTTGTACTTGGTCTTCAAATTATTTTAGGCACTGCTTAAAGTTGAAGTATGCTCCCAATTGTCTCAAACCCAGTAAAAGGGACCTTGTGTAGCAATTATTGCCCAAAATGATTTTGTATGAAGTGTCATCCATCTCAATACGATTGCTTTCATTGTACATGCACTTGAAAATAACACCATAAAAGGGAACAGTGGATCGACCTTTAAGATTTGTTCAAGGTTTAACTCTTCTGGAAATTTTTGCAATTTCTTTATAATGTTTCTTGGAATAGCTTGTGGTGAAAAATTCATTTATTGTCTTTTTGTTTTGTTTTATTATTTGCTTTAACTCTGGCTCAGTGTCTATTGGTTTTTCTGCTCTGTTAATTTTTTATATGAGAGTTACTACCTAATATACCTTACAAAGAATGATTACCATGGTGTGAATGATAACAAACAATATTAAATGAAAACAAGAATTGCCATAATCTAGTTTTGTCTATTATTTTATTATTTGTGTTTATGGGTGCAATCATTATTAGTTTCTTGTTAAAAAAAGAGTACATATTAGGGTATTCATTAGCTAAACATTGTGGGATTCACTTTTTTTAACCTAAATTTTGAGACTTATTTGTCTCCAGCATGTGAAAGAACTAGAAAAAGGTTGTAAAAAGGATTATGTATTTATTTTATCTTATAAAATTTTGGACGAGGAATGAGATTTTTGGACTAAATTAGGTTTGGTATGTACATTTCTAATAGGAGTTGGTGAAGAACTGAAGATAGTTATGGAGATTACTCCCCAAATTGTCTTGTGGTGAAGATAGTTTGAAAAAGAAACCAAGAGAGAGCAAGAAATGGTAAAAGATCTTTTTTCAAAGATGAAAAGAAGAATAAAATAATCAGGGTTTGCCTTCAAAGATGGGAATCATAACTCATAAGATAAAAAGCCATTGAGCCTAAGAAAAGGCTTTATTATGTCTATATTTTCTGAACTGTGCCTTATATCTCATTTTGTTGCTAAAGTAAGCCCATTGTTTTAAATTGCTCTTTGTTTTTTTTGTCTGAAATTTTAAATTGCTCTATTAGATCAAGTTTGTCATTTTTTTTGTTAGTCAAGTTGATGTGGCATCCATTAAAATTTTGTGACACAAATAATTCAGTTGAGCGAAAAAATAACGTAATTTAAGAAGTGTAGTGAGTTTAAATAAATATTAAAGTACAAAGTGGAATGCTATATAGACTTCACGAGACATAACATAATTAAGCCTTAAGCCTTAAGCCTTAAGCTAAAACCCACGGAACCTTCCACTCATTTTTTGATGTTGAATGTTGATGTAGCAACCACCCCCAAACCCTTCCACTCATTTTTCACAGACCCAAAAAAAAAAAAAAAAAAAAAAATCAACTTTTACTAAACAGACCAACAACGTTAAATATTAATGTATGTACCCGCCCCAGTTGCTCCTTTGCTTGCCTTTCTATAGTAAATGAAAAATTTGTAGCTGTTGGATCTTTGATCTCCTTCTCAGATCAAACATGGCTCGGGCAGGAGGGATAACAAACGCAGTGAACGTAGGGATAGCGGTCCAAGCTGACTGGGAAAACCGCGAGTTCATCTCCCACATTTCTCTCAACGTTCGCCGCCTCTTCGATTTCCTTGTCCAATTCGGTACACGCCAACTCAACCTCTCTTCCCTTTCCATGCTTTTGTTTTTTCTCTTTGTCCTGGTTTACTTTTTAGGCTTTTTCTGGTTTTGGGTATGTCTCATTTGTGGTTTAGATTGACTTCTTTCAGTTTGTTTCATGGTTCTTGCTGATTTTGGTGCTGACCCATCTGAGATTGGGACCGATTTTTAATTTATTTGTTTTCAAATTATACCTTGGTGAATTTGCTGATTTGGGTTTCTCAATTGAGATTTTGGGTTGATTTTAGTCTTTATTGCCTTTTCACTATACCAATAATATGAGGTTATTTAATTTACATATTAACCTGAACCTATAGCCAAAGTTGAACCTACTTCTGCCCAACATTTGGCTCTAATTTAGCTCATTTTGTGTATATATTACTAGAAATGGGGGTGATTATGGTACCTGGTTGAGTTTGATGTCCACAAACGAGGAATGTGGCCTAAAGTTAATCTTCTTGTTCAAGCAGCATGCTTTTGTTTGACTTAACTCTTCTTGCAGCCATAGTTGAATTATGGCTGCGCATACATCTTTCTATAGGTGCATAGTTCGAACTATAACTTCCCTATTTTAAGCATAATAGTTATTTTGTATTAATCAAGTTTTCTGGAATCTCACTATGAGGTTCCAAAGCAGATTTTTTCGTTTGAGTAATGATAGAGTGCCATATGAATTGACCACATGATGTGGCAGTTAATGTGTTAACTAACAGTTGGCCGACCATAATAATTGGCGTAAGAAGTACATATTAACTGCCCCATCATGCGGTTTAATGTGGTTAGAAAATGTGATTGTTTTATCATTTTCCTTTTTTGTTCAGCCTTGATGTTGGTTTGTTTTAGTTGGAAATATTTGTTAGACAAAATAGAAATTTCTCTTCTTTTTGGGACGTGGGTGAATTATGCATTATAATTTATGTTACACACTCTTGGACTAAACTTTGTGTTTCTTATTTTTTAAGAGGCTACAACGAAGAGCAAATTGGCATCGCTGAATGAAAAGCTTGATATATTGGAACGCAGGCTAGAACTTCTTGAAGTTCAAGTGGGTACTGCATCAGCCAACCCTTCTCTTTTCGTTCGTGATGTTTAGCAGATCACTCCATTGTTAGAATATACAGCTTTACTGTAAGCACCCACTTGTCCATAATGTGAAGGTGAACATATTTCTTGGTCTTGTTTTCCAGTTCAAAAGCAACTTATCAATTTGTATGCTTGTATGTTTGAGTAATAGAAATATTTTGTTTGTGCTGTGGCTATTTTGTGGATTAACACTGTAAACATGGGGCTATTTTGAGTGTTCAAGGTCTTATGTTTCTCTTTGAAATCTATGCATGGGACATATATTATGAGTGGAAGACCATGATCACTCAAACTAAATGTCATGGCAATTTTTTTTTTTTTTTTTGGCCAAGGTCATGGCAATTCTTTAATCAATTGAAAAGGAATGCAAGTCTGATTAACATGGCCTTACCCAATTACTATCAGATAAGCAATGTAAAACCTTTTTTTGCAGTCTTGCCTATTATTGAGGTATCTTCCTTTAGTTGATCATACTCTGCTATGTATGACCAACATTCTTCCTCATTACTTGGTCATTCAAGGTCTTCCTACATTCTTCCTCATTCCTCATGACCAACCTCCACAAGTTAGAACTACCATAATATATAATATTGGTGAAGCATAAGTTGTTGCAATTGTGAATTGTCAGTGAAACAACTGATGTCTATTATTCTGGCACCTTAAGGTGCTCTTTCCCTGGTCCAATTTCAGTAAGGTATTTGGCATGCATTGTAATGTATGTATGGTTTAACTTGGAGACCACTTGTTGAGTGACTTAGCAACCGCACTGATTTTGTTAGATTGTTCTCATCAGTTTATTCAAAACAGGCAAACCATGCTAAAAAAAGCCCTACTATTCTTCATAAGTATAATAGCATCAGGTAGATTCCATGAATGTTTAAGGCAAGAATAATATATTACACAAGTGCATAATTTCAAAAAGAGCACTGGGAAGTTATCCTCATTTTTCTCCTTTATCACTTATGCGAAGCAACTAAAATAAATTAATAATCATTCACAAACTGATGAAAATCTCATAAAACCAAACCATTCACTATCTTGGCTCTGGAGGTGCCATTTGTGTCAAAATAGGTGAAGGTTCTGAAGGAGAAGGTGGCGGAATCCTTCTCTCCATGACTATGGAAAAACGATTGGATCCAGTGCTCTCTATGGATCCCATGTATTCTGATGCATTGTTCTCTATAATCAAAGCATCCTCTAGCTCCCGGACAATATCAACCATGCTTGGTCGGTAAGCGGAGAAGGGCTCAATGCAACACAATGCCACCTCCACTACCCTCCACATAGCCTCTGCATGGTATGCTCCTTTTATGTTTGGATCAACAATTTCGTCAATCTTTGATTCCCTTATATGGGGTGTCGCCTGCATGCAATGATGTCCACTTGTTAGTTTGCACTTATTGGTTAATTACGTTGTTTACAACGATATTTGAATCTCCAAGGGTGAAAAATAGGAAAGTTTATACCAGCCAGTCTGAAAATGTAGTGTAAAGCAAAAAGGTCATTGATCTTTACATAAAACATCTAACTTAAGAACACTATATGCATCATCATCCTCTGGAGTCATAGAAGATGATAAAACATACCCATTCAACTAAGCTCCACTCGGGACGTGGCCTGTGTATGTTCAGAGGTTCCCGACCGCTTACAATTTCAAGTAGAACCACGCCAAAGCTAAAGACATCACTTTTGGCTGATAAGTGATGGGTCGAGTAGTACCTGAATAATAGAAGATTAACATGAATCAGGCTTCGGTAAATGTTTTCTCTGCAATGCGAGCTACTCCAGAAGTCGCCCTTAGGACTTATTTAGAATCGGGGAGAGTGAACGCTTTTCAGATTATTCAAAACAGGCAGGAAAGATTGAAGACAGCATTTAGCAGTCAATGGGTCACTACAGTTTCTTTACTTTCTGCGCTACATGAAAAATTCCATATGCAAAAAGTAGGAGATATTTTACAGTTTATTTGCTTTCTGAGCCACATGAAAACTTCAAGATGGAATAAGTAGGAGATATTTTTATGATTTGCTTAGGTTCCAGAAACTGTCCATATGCGTGGTGCCTTCTACATTCATCTAAGTGTACCATACAATGATGGATATAAAAAGATATATCATATTTATTTTATACATAGATGCAAGCTTAAATTTGTTTATTTTATTTATTAGAATTAAAATTTAGAGATTAATTATTTATTTAACCTTTTTTATAATATTTTAGTATTTCAACTGAGTTTAATTATTAAGTTACTTTAATATCTTTTAAAGTATTATTATTTTGGATTGCTAAGATAAAAGGACCTTTATTGTAATAGCGTTTAAGCTTGCATTTACCCTAACATACTTTTGTAATAACGTTTCAGGCATTGATTCCAATTTAACAAAGTTCAACTTCGATCCATCAAATCTCTAAGTCATGCAATCAATGCAAATTGTTTAGGTTTTAATTTATAAGAATTAATTATTTTATAGCTCTGTTTAATTATTATATTATTTTGATAATTATATATTTTATAATTTTGGATTGCCTATGTGAACAGGCCTTACTATAATATGGTTCCAGACTTTGTTATATAGATTTGAGAATATCATAATTTTCTTTATTCTCCTTCTCCTTAGATTTCTGATTCTTTGTTTTCACTTTTCTTCTTACTTAATCTCTCTTTTCTACTTTCTGTTTCCATTGTCTTTCATTTTCTCCTTTCCTACATTAATTGACATCAGAGTGTTCTTATAATCCTACATCTCTATACCAGTTACGATTGTAAATTAAAATAAGAAGCTTAAAAGCCCAAGAAAATTTCAAACCAAAACTTAAGCTGAAGAAACAATCTTACTCTGGATCCAAGTATCCCGCTGTCCCTCTTACTTCCAGAGAAGCACCACTGTCACCTTCTTGAGGAGCATATTTGGAAAAACCAAAATCTGCCACCTTGGCACACATGCTATGATCCATAAGTATATTACTTGACTTCACATCCCTATGTATAATGCAACGCCCAGCAAAATTGTGAAGATGCGTCAAACCTGAGCAGTGAAAGTACCATTCAAACATTCTGATATTCTGAATGTCATAGAAAAAAAATGGAGAGCAGCAAAACAACCGGCAGATGAGGCACATGAAGAAAATGTAAAAGCTGGAATGCTGCAAATTGAAAATGCTATTGGGTGGAATTTTACCAAAGCTAGACCAATCCCAAAGCACAGAATAGGTTGCTATGTTTCAGAAGGTCCTTCAATTATATGGTGGTCCCATGTGATCAAGGGTTCTTCATCACCGGTAATATATCTATTTAAATATTTTCTGGAAAATGTTTCTGACATCAACATGCCATCCATTGCTTTTTTAACAAGTAAAGAACATTGGCATGCCATGTACCCAGTTCACCAATATTTCATTCCCCGTTCCTATTTTTCAGACTCTAGGAATAAGCATTAGAAAGCAATTGCTGCAGAGCAGCCACTACTTATTGGTAATCGTCTCTCACCTTCAGTTGCTGTCATATGAGGAAGCAACATGTGAGCAGTTACATCTGCTAGCTTCACTGATTATCTCAACCAAGACCAACTACAAACCATCAGAATTTTGTATATCCTGAGGGATCCTTTGTAGATCCATAGCTCTTGTCTAATCCTTTTAAGTAAACAAAAGTAGGCTCCACTTTCCCATTTCTGAAACATAATTGGAACCTCAAAGAAATAACTGGACAAGTATATATGTCCAGAGGCTATACAATATGCCAAATTTGGCTCCGATGATACAATACCTTGTATAAGTTACCACAAAAATTTGGTCGGTTAAAGTATATTATTGGTAAAACTGAATTATTTCTGACAAAACCTTACTGCTTGTAAGTTTAATAGCAAAGCTTTTGGGTTTATGGATTAGAAAAAATTTGTTGGGCAATGCTACCAGTTCTAGTAATTTATGAAACCATTATGTCTATAAATTTAGATTTACAGACTTCTATCTCAAATAGTAGGGCACCAATTAGTGTTCTATATTCACCCCTATAAATTATTTGAAGAGTTAGTGCAATCATATTACTAAGTTGATTAATTTCTGAAGATGTTAGAATGTCATGGTTTGGAGATGTTCAGAATATACTTGAGCTCTTGATGTGATATTTTGAGATTTAGGGAAATTCCAAGTTCGAATATGATAATAAAATCGAATACCCCACATCACTTGCCTCGAGCAGCACCAAGAGCAATTGACAGTCTGGTTGGCCAGTCCAGAATTTTTCTTTTTGCTGCTTCCCCTGTTAATAAATTGGTTTTAGTAAACAATGAATATTAACAGGTATGAATCCAAAGAACCAGTGACTGAGCAGTACCATAGAGGCGATCTTGTAGAGAGCCGTTGGACATAAATGGATAAACAAGAATTTGTTGGTCATTTTCGCAACAATAACCAAGAAGAGGCACAAGGTTCTCATGGCGAATAGCTGAAAGAAGATTTAGCTGTAAAGTACATTAAAAGAATTGTCATTTGGCTTTTTAAGGTAAGCTAAAATCATAACTTGATAGTTAATTATGGCAACAAAAAGAATAGAGAAACAAATACATTTTATTAATTTCTTGATATGAGAGAACTAAACACAAGCTAAAGAATGGACTTTAATGCTGATATGGAATAATTTTTTATATAACATAGTGATCCATTTTCATAGTTATCAAAGAGTGGCGCTATTACCGCCACAACATGTTTATCCCACCCTCATTTTTTTAAGTTATTACAATTTTATCCTCTTATACAATTATCTAAACCTTGAGATTTGAAAAAAAAAAAAAGAAAAAAAAAAGAAGAAGAAGGAAACTAGGCCTGTATGGCACCCCACTCAAGGGGTGCTGTCCATGGCAATGCCTCAACCATAGGGGCATTGCCTCTAGGGCCGCAACACCCTAACTGGGCCCTTCCCATGGGGGCAACGCCATGGGCGGTGGCCATTCCTTGGGGGGGGGGGGAGGGAGAGGGAAAGTAGGGTAGGGCTTAAGGGGTATTTTGGGAATATTCGTGGGTGGGATAAGTAATACGCTTTTATAAAATAAAAACGATTGTGGGGAGTGGGAAACCAGGTGGAAGGGGTGAGCACTTTGGGATGGTAATAGTGTCACTCTCATCAAAATGTCTTGTAAGAGAATGAAGACATAGAATGATGCTGGAAGTTCCTTGAGTCATGTTCAAAATGGCTGAATCACAAATTCACAATAGATGGTAACTGTAGGACTGATGTATAAATTAAGGAAAGTTATAATTATTAATCAGAAGTACCCAAAAATAAAAATAGAATATCCTACCTCATTCTCAAATTCCCGAGTACCTTGGGTTGATGTTGCTGAGCGAACCTTCACTGCCACTTCCTGACCATCAGTTAAAGTGCCACGGTAAACAGATCCAAAACCTCCTTCACCTATCAATGTTTTGTACCTTTGGGTAGCAGCCTCTATGTACTCAAGAGTAAATGTCTCTATGGATATCGACTTTAAACCCAGATCATCTAAGCTGGGTAATGAGAAAATTAAATCTGCAGTTTGAGGATATCTTTATTCAGAGGCTGCACATATAGATAAGCAAAACATAATCTGCAAAAACTGCCTCAACTAGCTTGACAACATAAACCATGTGTAATGATTTTCTTTATTGAATGTACAAGGGTATGATGGACATATATTTGTCTTTTAGTCATCTCTGCAGATATTAGATGAAAACACAAAATATAATTCATGGTCAGGCTTTTTATTTTATACTAAGCTGCGCATTTTTCAAATACGATGTTAGCATGATGGTACTACATCATTTACACAAAAAATTGCATCCAAGTGTGAGATATCTAGTATTTGCACTACAAATTATACCAGAAAAGTCATAACTACACTTGATGTCTCTGCGTGGTGCTAAATTAACTTACCAAATCATGTCCCAAAACAAGCAAGCAAAAGTTTTTAAGATTCTGACATGCTTACATAGGCCCAATGGCGATAAAATGAAATTACCCATACTATGTATCAAATAGGTATTAAACATTTGCTAGATAAAAATACCCTTATTTATTAAAAATAAAGTGTAATTTGGTATGATTTTACTGATAACAATTGTAAAAGAAAATTAAAATAGAATGATTCATCTCAAGATCTGAAGGAAATTTCTCATTTGTAATGCAATTTTAATATCTAAGACCATGTATAATTAATAGTGTTTACATTAATTTGATGCATTTCCTTTATTTTTATACAGTAGTTATTTAGTACCCTATAATTTGAGTGCAATGTGTGTTTAGTTCAATCTTGAAAATTACAGGAAAGGATAGAAGACAAGATTTGTGATTTCTTGTTATTGTGGTGGGGGCCATTTTTCCAGATTGGAAACCAATAATTGGGATTTCTTTTTTATTTCAGAAGTCAAAAACCAACTGAACTTGATTATTCCTACAATCCTAGAAGTACAAGTGGAATATCAAGAAGAAATAAAGCAATTAGTCCCCTCACTCTTTGCCATAGGATGATGTCCTTTCTTATCAAATTTTCCTCCAGGCACAAATTTTTGTCTCCAAATGCAAAAGCTTATCCCGACTACAATGGTTAGTAGTAAAGATCCAGATGCAGCAGCCCCAATGATGATTTTTTGTTTTGAAGATTCTTGACCAATGCAAATTCCGTTACTGCAATATAGACATACAAATTTCAGATTCTTTTTATACTTTTAGTTATTCTTCAAACCACAAAGTTTGTTTGAATGCATAGACAATAAAATTCATACTCTGTCATAGGCTTTGAGCCATTGAAGCTGGAGGGAAGCTTAGATTTCGACATCTGTGGATTGCAGCCAAAATATCTGCGGATCAAGCATGTGCACAATGAATTTATGGCAGCATGATTAATCCAATGTAGTTCTCAGAGGTACTTACTATTTCATATGTGACAAAACATATAGAATTAAGAGCTTACAGTGTTACCAAATGTGGCAGTGAGATAAGAGATACTGGAAGTGACCCCGAAAGATCATTGTAGCTCAGATCCCTGACAATATCATGGAAATCGATCAATCAGAAAAACAAAACTCGCAAAAGAGTCTGGCATACAACACTGTCACTGGATTCCCAGGACACTTAGAATTGAAGAGAAGTACATACAAAAATTGTGAAACATTAAACAAACAAAAATTGAGCGGCTAGTTTTAGCAATGTTCTTTTTTTTTTTTTTTTTTTGAATTATAGAATCAAAAGATCAAGTATCAAAGTACAATCATTATATCCGGTAAATCATATTGCATGTAAGACAATGACACACTTTATCCAGCACAGGTATGCCACACTTGATCCATGTAAGACAATGGCAATTGCCTGCAGTTCACAGCAACATGAATGGATTAAGCAAATCTACAAAGCTTAATGTCATTGGCTCATGCAATGTGATACTACAGATTCTTCAGTCAAGCAAGCCAGATATGGAGGCTTTCCCGATAAATCATGCAATCACCTTAAAAGAGTCTACCTATTAAAGAAGTGCAGGCAATTTGCACTTTAGGACCCTCAAGAAGTGCAGGATATGTGCAGTTTTTCAAAATAATCTCTTTGATTAATAAACATTGCAAATGCTATTATTTCAGTTGGTGGAGTTGGCTAGCTATTTATCACATCACCAGCTGCAAATGCTATTATTTCAAAACTGAATTTGAAATAGAACTTACACTGAGGTCAACATGGAGGAAGGAGGAAATTCTGGAATTTCGCCAGTAAAGCGATTATGGCTGAGGTTCCTGCATGACACAAACAAAATACGGCAATGCACTGAAATTAGAGTAACATTTACCCGAGAAAGTGCAACATTGAAAACCCATTAAACAGCGCTTTAACCATACAGGGCAGTGAGGTGGGTCAGCTTAGTGATACTTGAAGCAACTGGCCCTTGAAGAATGCTTTTTTGAACTGACCCTTTAAGATTTTCTGAAGAAAGATCCCTGAAAATTGTAATAATGAGCAAAGCTTAATATGAAGTACCTATAAAGGAACATTAATACCTAATGAATTATTAATTTCTCATAAAATATGATCAAATTTATTGTTCTGCCTAGTTTGTAATAAAACAGAAAAATTCAATACAAACACCATTTGATTCCATGAAACCCATTTTGCAGAACCTTTAAAAGAGAGAAATAAATACTTACAGTTTAGTAATGACAGTGGAACCGTTAATGGATTCACAAGCTATACCATCCCAGCTAACTGGAAGACATGGGTCTCCGGACCAACTCTCCAAAGCTTCATTGTGTTGGTTATTATTCATCAAATCATTCTTCACCTCCAAAATCAATTCCACTGAAGAAACAATGTGTCATATAAGAAAAGAAATTGTGAGTGGTTCAAGAACGACCCACTAAATTACTATAAACACCCACTTGGAAACCAAACTTACCATCACTTTGGTTAGTCTCTTGAACCCATGGGTGCGCCTCCAAGATCTCATAGGCATTGCAAATGGGTCCATATGCAGACCCAGAGGCCTTAACCAATGTCAAATTCAGAGACCCATTTGCTGTGACATTCAAAGCAAGCTGCTTGTAGTTGGACCCATTACCCAACACATCAAATCTGGGCTGTTTCAACTGATTGTTGAGGTAAATATCAAACACCCTTTGCCCAGGTTGAACAGTATGATTGACTTCATAGAAGTAGAGGAACACAAGGTACTGAGAGTCTGTTGTGGAAAGGCCATCGTGAAGAAGAATGACCAATCGGTATGGAGCCTGTAGAGCTGTTTGCACGACTCGTAAAGGTGCTGTGGTAGCACTAGCGTTACCGAAAATGGAGGGATTGACTTGTGATATGAATTCGGTTCCAGGTTCAACGGTTGAATTTGGTGTCCAGACTCTGTCACTTGGGTCATCTGGGAACCTGAAATTATTTGCGAAGTACCAAAGGCATGTGAGTTGAACATTTGGTCACATATCTCTTGAACCTATGATTCTATGAATGTGGAGCGAGCCCAATTGAGTCACATGTGCATGGGCCTCTTCTAAGTTACATATGCATGGGCCTGTTTATTATAGGGTTTATTCATAAAATAATATGTTTACGTAGACCTATTAGAAAAACTAATTTGTTTTAGACTGGAAAGAACCAAGATTTGAAGATAAATTCTGTTGTAAAGTATGAAAATGATGTGCATACATAAACATTAAAATGTGAGTCATTGGATTATGTCTTTTATTAAAATTTAGAAAACTACTTTATGTAGGGTTTTGTAAAGGTTCATCTCTCGAACTCATATTGACTTAATAAATATGAGAAATATGAACATATACAAATATGAGAAAAATAAGTCATTGGATTGCAAAAATTTAATAAGTGTGTTGCAATCTAATGACTCGATGCTTAGTATGATCAGCTTTCTTATAAGAGAATTTCTCTATAAGTGATCACCGAATTTTAAATTTATCATTTAGTTATAAAATATAAACAAATATTTTTTATTTAAGTGATTAGGTGCACCATACTAGCCACCATGTCAACATAATAATGTAGTATGGCAAACCACTGAAGTTTTTGGCATTTTATCATATGGTTCTAAAAATTAATTGAATGTTGAGGAAGTGGGAGAAAATGGGTGACACATTTGAATTTGACAGAATAATATTTCTTAAACAATTTATTAAGTACATATAAAATTTTGTGAAAGATTTCTATATGTCATTGTTCTCTTTGTTACAAATTTACAATTAATCATTCCTTGATAACATGTGCATGTCAAATCTCACGTGCCACCAGTACAGAAGTGGGAGCAAGACTACATTGAATAGTACTATTTGAAGTATATAATGTGGGTTTCTCTAACTAGGTTTGGCATAATGTGAAGTACGCTCTCCTTTTTACTTTTTTTGGCCGCGAAGTACACTCTCCTTTAAGTATGTGTAAACTAGCAAATCAAGGTATGTTTTGGATTTAGATGACTGAATTTAATAAACAAAGAAGACACATCCTTTTGAGTGAAACTCTATGGCACATGATTGCTTGCACCACAATCCATCTAAGACTTTTCTGTTTCATATTTCTTTATTCCTTGGCTTTAAAGAAACGAAGTAGAAAACATACCTGATGTCCTCATATGTGCTTTCAAACCTAACTCTTCCAACCAGTTTCAGAACACTTGAAGGCAAGTCCTTTAGATAGTATCCCAACTCATGCAGAGGCCTCAACTCAAGCTCTGAAATATAAGGATCTCCCTTGCCATTCACTAAGCAGAAGTATATGTAGTTCTTAGTAGCTTTAAAAATTCCTTCAACCACAGAATCCTCAGATGAATCCACCTCACCAATTGGGGTAACACCAACTGAAACTGAAAATTTTGAGCCCTTAGAGCCCCAAATTTCTCCAAATAGAAAGGTACCCCTTATCAGATAGTCTTCACCCTTTATTGTTGGCAAGCTATAACATCTTTTCTGACCTGAATCTTGGTAAAACACTCTAGTTTTATTGTAACCAATATAGTTTTCCACTGCCTTAGTTATGTTGAGACAACCTGTAGTATTTGGAAATTGAGTAAAGTCTGATATCCAACTAATATTGTTGCTATCTGTATAATTAGTTTCTGCGCAGCAGGCAATGCTCACAAAGCTGCCTGCATAACATAGCAAAAATCACATTAGATCTTGTTAAGGCCATTGTGGTTAACCTTACGAGATCATGTTATGAACAATCAAAATATGCAGCTAAATTTCAAACGTGAACTCATGTCTTTGCATAATGTTTAGATGATTGATTGACCTTCAATATCTGATATGAGAAAAATCAATCTGAGTTTGACATCAACCACTTTCAGTGACTTTGATAGATTGTCAGATCAAGAACAGTTGAGTTCAAGCCACAATTTGTTAAATTTTTGTTGCAAGGTAGGTTACAAGAGATGACTCATTCTCTTTCCCCTTAAGTTCTTGACCATTTCTTAAGGGGTTGAAACTGAATCTCAAAGGGGTTTTTAATTTGGACCAAACATAATTAATATAGTACTTAAACTGATCTAGAATCATATACAAAGTCTGAAAACCTTATTGTTCAGAAATTAAGTTAATTTTTATCTTTTTATCTTTTTTTTTTTTCAATTTTGTCTTTATGATGACAATAAATTAATTTGGTCTGCACACTTACCTTCATCTGCAGAAGTGGATTGCACAAGAATCAAGAGGCAGAGGATGAAAAACTTAATTAGTCTTAGAACCCAATTATCCAACTCCTTCGTCATCCTTTTATCACAAACCAAAGTCGCCCCATTTGGTTATCAAACTCATAATCAAACCAACATGTGTCCTTCTCAAATTCCACCACCTACCAAACAAACGCTCTTCAGAATTTCATCAACTCAACCACTTTATGGCTTGTAATTCCTCACTTAAACTAAAACCCAAACACACAAACATGAAACAGAGTTCTATGGCTAAGTCCTAAACAGAGTGATCATCTCAGAGCTGCCGAGACAAAAGAGCATCAAAGGGTCAGAAGAATAGTAGAGAGGAGATCTGGAAAAATGGTTTGACTTCTAATGTGGAGGAACAGTGCAAAGAGCGTAGAACAAGGAAAAAGATGAGAGTTTTCCAAATTATTAGAATAATAATACAGAGCTAATCACAATTAATTTTTAAAAAATATTATTGTTAATTTCTTATGGTGGTGGTCCTGGTGGATGATGTTTATTATTAATTCTAACAATTAACAAAAATGGTTTTCTAATGAGAGGGCGGAGCAACCCTTCGTCTCTCTCCTTGTCCGTTACCATGGACGCAACATCACAGCAATTGGGGTTTGGCTTCTCGAGTTAAAAACCAAATGCATTTAATAATGCCAATTGTATTATGTCACGTCAACATGAAGAACAGAACCCTGGCAAACGTTTGAAGTTTTGTTCTTTTTCTTTTTTTTGTTTTTCTGATAATACATCGCTTAAAAAGGTTAGTTACCTTAGCATAAAAAGAGATAAATTCGTGCTAACTGAATCAGAAGTGGTTCAAGATAAAGAGGGTCAAACACAGTACACATTTGATATGTAATTTTTTTAACAACCGTTATATGTTGATTCAAAGTGAAACCACGGCAAATGATGATAACTCAGTAGAATTGCCTCTTACACTTAAGTTCAATCCTTTTTTTTCTTGAATTAAAAAAATTAAAAAATAGAATCGTGTTGAAATGTGATGAAGACGCTAAGGGATGTTATTTATTCTAACTTTTTCTTAGGTTACATGATGTTTATATATTTATTAACAAAAATTAAATAAAAAAAAGATAAATAATGTCGAATGAATTGATGTTCCGTAAATTGAAAAACCAAAATTTCAAAAGATGGTTGAGTCATTAAGCCTTCCGGTATAAGAAATGACTTAATTTGTGGACAAATCACCATTTTTACAACAATAGGGTGCTTAATTTGCATTTTATTTTAAGAGATGATAATTTCATCTTCACAAAAAAATAAAAAGATACTGATTTCATGCTTACTATAAGTCCAACAATGGCACTACACAGTTATTTCATTCTTCCCTTTGTTCATACCCTTTTCTTAAAGGCAAAGTACCAATGCTAATTTTGAGCATATTGTAAACTGACATGAAGTTAGATGTATAAAATCATAGGGTTTAATGCATAGAGAACTAATATTTTAGCAAACTAAATTCTCAAAATAGACCATAAGAACCCCATAACTCACCAAAATCGCAATGACACGTGTCTATGATTCTAAAAACTCAGTTGTGCATACTGGATTCCCCTAGGTAGAGCTTTGGGTATAATCCTAGATGTGAAACTGCGAAATGCATCGAGTGCAAGCAATATAATTTATTGATCCCTTATATAGTTATATTAGTTTCTTCCAATATCTCAATTTAATATAGTTGTAAAATTGTGGAAGCATTTGTAGATATGATAAAATCATAGTTAGGGGGTGTATTGTTTATAGATTTATAAAGACTTTTGTAGACTTTTTTTTAAGTGATAGACTTTTGCAAAATTCACAGATTTTCACAAAATTCTACTGAGTTCTATAGAGTTTATAAAAATTCTTAGAAATCCGCAAGGGAGAGGTCAGATTTATAATAATTTTGAAATACACATAAAAGTCTTACAAAGTCATTACAAATCTATCAATAAATGAATTCCATAAAACTTAATGACTTTTTAAATACACAGAGACTTTACGAACTTTTTAAAAGTCTTAATTGAATACCACATGTTTTTTATGTACTTTTGAACTAGATTCCCCTAGGTAGAGCTTTAGGTGCAATCCTGGATGTGAAACTTCGAAATGCATCGAGTGCAAGCAATATAATTCATTGATCCCTTATATAGTTATATTAGTTACTGTTAATATAATTGTAAAATTGTGGAAGCATTTGTAGATAAAATCGTAGTAGATATTATATTTTACTCTTATTTTCATCCTAAAGTTGTGTTACTGGTCATTCCATTCTTACTTATATTTTCCTCTCACATAATTTTAAATATGACCCACAAACGAAGAATGAATGTCCAATATGAAAAACTATATATATACACAGTCTGTTTCAGGTGCGGACGTTCGCACCCAATGCCAAGTGCTCAGCAATGCTATTTTCTTCTTCTTTCTAGCGCTCGGCACTAGTTTGTCAGCTCTATATTAGGTTTTAACTCCGATAGATAGTACAACTAAAATCTACCGATAAGCGCAAGAAAAAGTACTAATCTCAGCAACCTTCAATCAATAGTGCAACATGTAGGCGTTTTGTAATGGCCGAAGAAACTCAAAGTGTCAATCAATAGAGAATTTTTTATATTGTTTGAGCATGCACACATATTTCAAATATGACTATGAATTACCATAAAGACAAACAGTACGGTATGAAATGCATTATATGTACGTAGCACGTACTTACACCTGATTTTTTTGTAAGAGTGAACAAATGATCTTCTTATTCTTGACAACAACATTATCACTCACACATGCCTATTCCCATAACCCGAGACCTATTCTAATTCCATTACACATAAAAAGTGTTTTGGAATAGGGATATGCCAATCACATTTACATGATACTTACATTCTCCCCTTCGGCATTCCTTAAGACAAAACCTCAAATAAATGAAGTACATTGAATTAATCAACCTAGCTAGACTAGATTCGATGAAAAGTCAAATCAATAGAGCAATTTATGCAAAAACATCAAACTCACAACATAGTGAGCAGTTAGCACAAGCAAAAGATATCACATTTTCAAATAGTATGATAAAGTTTAATATCTGCGCTCGGAAGGTGGGCTAAGCGCTCGACCCTTTTTATTCAGCGCCATTCCTTATTAAAAACCATGTTTTTCATTGGGAACCTTTTTAACATTCCAATAATTGGGTTGGTTTAACATTTTTTTTTTTTTTTATCAAGGCAAAAAACCATATTTATTGAATTGAATTCAACCGAGCAGAAACATCATCTTGGAGGAAAGAAGTAGGCCAAACAGGGCCAACCTCCCCCCAGACAACAGAATGATTACAACTCAAATTAAGAAAACCGAGCTATATGATGGGCCCAAAATAAATTGCCTGGAAAGCACCCACCAAATGTTGAACTTCCAAAACTAACTCACCATTGGCACTTATTTATTATTGAGGACTGTAAAATTGACTTATTTATCTATTTATGAAGAAAATTATACTTAACATGGGTAAATTCGTAAACAACTAATCCGTTAAATTAATTAAGAAAAAAATACAAAAAAAAACAAATCTTAACAATAGGAACCAGTAACATCATTTTTTATATATTTAAATTCTCATGTACTAAGCAATTACTAATTATCCATTTAATTTTTTAAGAATTATGTATTTAATTAGTTTTAATTAGAAAAGAAGGAAAAACCAATTGGCGTGCATGCAAAAGAATACGATAGGAGAATAGAGTTTTTGTTTTTTTGTTTTTGGATTGAGTAAACTTTATTGAATGAAAAACTAAGCATAAGAATTACAATCACTGTGTAATTTAGAAATAAGTCAAGGGAGAGCTCTTTCTCCCAAGTAGTTTCACCCTCAGAGCGAAGGGCAAAACGAGCAAGAGAGTGAGCAGTCTCATTAGCCACTCTAGAAATATAAGCACAATTTGAATCTAGTAACTCACACCAAAGCCGCTTAGCTTCCTCCAAAAGGTGCCCATCCAGACCAAGATCCTGCTTCATATGCCGAAGCCGAGATATCATTGCTTAAGCATCCAACTCCAATAAAATAGAAGATAAACCATTAGCCCGAATGAAACAAAGACCGTAAATTAACGCCAAAATTTCTTCTTGTTGGGGACTAGCAATGTGACCAAGAGATTGAGCCAAAGCCACCACAACCTCCCTGTGACAATCGCGAAATCGCACCCACACCACCCTTCCCCAAAACAAGATCGAAGGCACCATTAATGTTGAGTTTGAACGAGCCATAAAGTGATAGGAGAATAGAGTTTGACAATAATGTCATATGTATTTTATTCTTCATATTATTTTATCCTTTAATCTAGATTTTTTATTTTATTTCGAGAATACCATTACAATTTGTGTTTTGGGACAAACCAATTTGGTACATGTCAAATAACAGTTGTGACCATATTACAGGATAACAAGGGCATCTATCATACTATAATATGAGAAAAATTATGACCAAAGGTGATGCAGCGCAGGTTAGGCTAAATGATAAGGATCTTCGGAACACAACCTTTCTTAGGTATGTTTGTTGTTAATTTGGCTCGCATTTGAAGATTTCTTGGTTCATGGAGGATTTCCATGGTATTCTAGGATAAAGTTAGGAGTCCAAATAGGTGTTGGGAGGTTATTGATTCCTGATGCGTTTTGGGCAAGTTTTGAGGTTTTCCTTGTGTATAAAGGAAACTTATTTTCCTACTCAAAGTTAACTTTCTTCCTACTTTATCTAGGATTGTAATATAAGGTATATGGTTATAAATAGGACCTTAGGGGCTTAGAAAAATTGAAAAATTGGAGAGAATCAGATTAGAGTGAGCAAGTCCTTGAGATTCTTGGGAGGCACACAATCTAGAATAGGTGAGATCAAGATTAGGTAATTAATCTTGGGTGAGAGATCTAGGGTTCTTGGGAAACACTTTGTGAAAAAGTGTACAAGGGATTTGGGGATTGGGTTATGGGATTTAGTCCAATTGTAATCTTATACTTATTATTCTTATAGTAAAGAACAAAGATTTCTCCCGGGGACGTAGGCATGAATTTTGCCAAACCTCGTAACAAATCTCGATGTGATTGTGTGTGCTTGTTGGTTTATTATTTTATGTTTTCTTGGTTGTTTTTGTTATTTATCTTTTATCGAATTATTGCTTGTACGCCATGACATTGAGAATTAGGATTTAATTCTCAAATTACATCAACAATTGGTATCAGAGCTAGGTTTCGTGTTCATCGATCGTGGTTCCGTGTTTATCGATCGAGGGTAGTTTGTCATGGCAGCGGGAAGTAGTGGTGTTTCATCTTTTAAGATGGAGCAATTTGATAGAAGATGTAACTTTACTCTATGGAAAAAGAGAGTGAAGGATGTCATAGTTTCGCAAGGCGTGACACGTGCTTTGAAGGGAAAAGAAGAAGGAAAGCCGACAAAGATGACTGGAAAGACTTGGAGTGCAGGTGTGTGAGTACGATTCGGCTTTATATTGTTGATAATATTAACAACAATATAGATGAAGATTCTGCCCCGAAATTGTGGAAGAAACTGGAAAAGCTTTATTTAGCTCAGAAGTCTATGGCCACAAAGTTTAATATGAAGTGGGAGATATATAAACTAAAGATGGAAGCAGGTGAAAATCTCATGGATCATATGAACGTGTTCAAAGGACTGTTGAATCAACTCGAAAGAGTTGAGGTAAAGATTGAGGAAGAAGATCAAACCCTCTTACTTCAAACCTCACTTCCTGATACATATCACAACATAGTGAATATCTTCTTGTATGGTAATGATACATTGAAGATGGAGGAGGTCAAGTCAACTCTTTTGTCTAGTGAAAGAAGAAAGAAAGTTGAGGATAAAGATTCCTTGTTTGTTGTTCATGGTCAAAGAGGAAGGCAAACTACCAAGGGTTCTAGTGATAATAGCAAGGCTAGATCAAAAGGGTAATGGTAAGGGTTGACAGTGCTACAAGTGCAAAGAGTGGGGACACATAAAGAAGGATTGTCCGACTTGGAATAAGAAGAATGGTCATGGCTCTACGGCAGTAGCGGACTGTAATGAATCTGAAGAACTTCTCACAGTCTCTAGATGTAACACTTGTTCTCATGTTGATTGGATATTGGATTCGGGTTCTACTCACCATATATGCTCTAGGAAAGAATATTTTGAAAAGTTTCAAGAATCAAAGGGAGGATCTTTCTCTTTGCCTGACGGGTCCAAAGTTGACGTCATGGGGGTTGGAATGGTGAAGATCAAGATGTTCAATGGGTGGAGTCGCTTATGTACCAAAGCTACAAAGGAATTTGATATCCTTGAGTAGGTTGGATTCCAAGGGCTACCTGATTTTGATAGCAGGTGGAGTCATGAAAATTACTCATGGAAGCATGGTCCTAATGAAGGGAGAGAAGTGTGGTGGTCTATATCGTTTGATAGGAACTCAAACCTCGATGGTTGGTTGGAAACAGAATGCACAAGAAATCAAGCACTTGAGGAAGGTCTTGTTTGCGGGTATAGTAGAGACTGTTGTGACATGTTTCCAAGGTTCAAATGATGGTGAGAAAGGAGATCCTACTGGAGAAGGGGGTGAATCAAGGCCCCTATTCGGTGTTAACTGATAATTGGTTACACGATGCAGCTACACATAGATATTGGTAGTGTGAATCAAGGGTGGACCATAGTTTCTTGATTTGGGTTATGTGTAGTTGGTACAAGGTCAAAGCCAATGGTATTTGGTGCAAGGTAATTTGCATGGTATGCTCGCGGTGGAGATTGTTGTTAATTTGGCTCGCATTTGAAGATTTCCTGGTTCATGGAGGATTTCCATGGTATTCTAGGATGAAGTTAGGAGTCCAAATAGGTGTTGGAAGGTTATTGATTCATGGTGCGTTTTGGGCAAGTTTTGAGGTTTTCCTTGCGTATAAAGGAAACTTATTTCCTATTCAAAGTTAACTTTCTTCCTACTTTATCTAGGATTGTAATATAAGGCCTATAGTTATAAATAGGACCCTAGGAGATTAGAAAAATTGGAGAGAATCAGATTAGAGTGAGCAAGTCCTTGAGATTCTTGGGAGGCACACAATCTAAAATAGGTGAGATCGAGATTAGGTAATTAATCTTGGGTGAGAGATCTAGGGTTCTTGGGAAACACTTTGTGAAAGGGTATACAAGGGATTTGGGGATTGGGTTATGTTATTTAGTCTAATTGTAATCTTATACTTATTATTCTCATAGTGAAGAACGGAGATCTCTCCCGGAGACGTAGGCATGAATTTTGCCGAACCTCGTAACAAATCTCGGTGTGATTGTGTGTGCTTGTTGGTTTATTATTTTATGTTTTCTTGGCCGTGTTTATTATTTATCTTTCATCGAATTATTGCTTGTACGCCGTGACGGTGAGAATTAGGATTTAATTCTCAAACTACATCAACAATGTTGATTCTATAGAATGAGAATAGCAAGAGAAAAGGCATCTATTAGACTCATACATCCCTATTCTATTATTGAAATAGGAAAATAGGAGAAAACTCTCATATTTTATTATGACAATGCTAAAGTGTCCTAATTTTGTAACCCTAATGACATGATATTTCATTTCAATTAAAATATTTAATTTTGTCAAATATATGTCATAATCCAATTTCCACATAAAGACTATTTTAACCTTAAAAAATTAAATATATTAAACTAAAAATAAAAGAGTGCATTGTTGCCACCCCTTATTCATATTTTAACACCCCCACAACATTTTTTGAAAAAAAGTAGAACTACTCTTTCCACCCCTATTATTCTCAAACTGCCCTATTATTCTCAAACTGCCCTTTTCTTTCATCTTCTCTTCCCCTTTCTCAAAATCCTAATCCCACCTTTAAAAACATGTCTGTAAACCAAAAGTATAATTTGGCCTAAATACAGTTATCACATCACTTTTGCTTTTTGTGACACCGGCGAATACTGAATGTTGGCATGCTCACTTACACCACTAGACATATGCACTAATATTAATTAATTAAAGAGAGACTTCCATACAAGTCTTTTAATTTTATATTATATTGACTGAAACCTTATGGCTTTTAGAATTCTAATTAAACTCTAATAATATTGTAACTATTAAAGGTTATATAATATTAGTTTATTAGTTTCTATTTTTTTCACGCATACCAGACGCTGAGCGCTTGGTGACATGGCAATTGTCGAGTGTTCGGCAGTACATTTTCATTTTTGCTTCTTCCCCGAGCTGTCGATACTGGTTTGTCTAAAATTTCAGAGTTAAAACTTAGCATGCAACCTTTAAAAACATCATTCTACATTCTAGGAGGGTACGTATGAGGTGAACCTGTACTTTTTACACTAAAAAAAAAATTAATGACATATTTTTTTGATGTAGTAGTGGTCAAAGGCCTTTATTTAGATTAAGTAAACCTATAAATTTTTAACCTAAAGAAGAGATGTAATAAGGACTAAACTCAAAATTTCTGTTAATTAAATTTTGAATTAACCAGATTAAACAAAAATAATTTTTTCATCTGTCGTGCCCTCGACGCCCTGGGCAAGAATGTCGAGTGCTAAACAACTTTCTTTATATAATAAATTACTCATAAACCCAGTTTTTGAAAGATTTTTAACTATAAACCCAGCCAATTAAAAAATTAAGTGGAAACCCAATTTTTTCGTGTATGCGCACGTGAATATTAAAAAATACACTACCGAGCGCTTGGTGGTGCATGCAGATGCAGTTGCTTGTAGATGCATCATTTTGCTTGCTGATGCATCTTTTTTCCTTGCATATGCATCTTTTTGCTTGCATCTGCAAGTTGCCAAACGTTCGACAATGTCCACCGATCACTCGGCAGATGCTTCACCAAGCGCTCGATGGTTTTGCCGAGCGCTCGGTGGACAATTTGGATTTCTGCTTAAGTTTTCGACCGACTGTAATTTGACTTAACTTTCTCTCACATTTTGGGCTTCTAATTAAAGGACCCTTTTTTATACTGCCGACTGCGCACATACAAAATCAAATGTCCTTTGACTTAATTTTCTTGTGTTTTTTGTCCTCGTGAGTAATTTATTATTTGATTTTCTTTTCTTTTCCTTAATTTTTTTAATATGTTTTTATGTCAAGTTTTCATTTATAATTTAAAGATCGAGTTAATTACACTTACACTCCCTTTTACACTCTCTGAGGTTTATCGTCTTTTCACATACACCCCCTGGGGTTTCAATAATTACACATACATCCCCTGAGATTTCAAAACTATTGCATATAACCCCCTATAGTGAGACGAAAAATGATAAAAATTATGCAAAAAAACATGTTAAGGGATTAAATAGCCTAATAAGATTACTCAAGGTGTAAGGTTTAACCTTAATACAAATATTTTCTTTTTTATTTATTTATTTTTGTCTCTTGTAAGGGGTTATATGTAATAGTTTTAAAACCTCAGGAGGCGTATGTGTAATTACTGAAACCTCAGGGGGTGTATGTGAAAAAATAATAAACCTCAGGAGTGTAAGTGTAATTAACTCTTTAAAGATCCTAACAATTCGCATCGGTGTGTCATGTGTGTGACTAAAACGACGCCGAATCGGGTTCTGTATCTACTGAAACAGTTTCATCGTATAAAGCACTCACTAATTATCACTTATCAGCACCTGTTGCTGCTGCGGCTCATCCTCTTCTTCTGTGCTCCAAAGCGCATCCACACACAAAAGCAGCAGCGAGCCAACACCATGAACAATTTATTGGGATTAGAGCTCTCAACCTCCACAGCCAAACCCTCCATCTTCTTCAACACCATAACTTTCTTCCCATTCAATGAAAATCTGTCCCCAACAACCCTTTTAATCCCTCCCATATCCTCTGCCTCTCTTTTCCCTCCTTCCAAACAAAGCCTTCAGTCCATGCTCAAAAGAAAGACCAGGGTAGCTCACTGCTGCAAAGCCCATGCTGCCCAGTCAAGCCCCACTACTAGTGAGTACTTTGTTACCTTCATTTTAAGTACTGCCTGTCTTTCTTTTCTTAGCTTAATGTGTTTGTTTGTTGAGGAAAATGATGAAATAATCGAGAGAATAAGAACCTCTTTTTACATTGGCCAGCAAATTGGGTTTGTTAATCTTTTTGAAAACCCAAAACAGAATAAAGCACAAGACTCAATATTGTAGCAATTGAACAACGGTAATAGTGAGAATATCTTCTCTGTTTTTTGTGGGGTCTATCAAAAATTGAAAAGAAGGAATTGCTGTTCAGGTCCCAAAGCAAGTAACATAGCCACTGCCCAAGTGCAGGAGCAAGTAGAGGTTGAAGTTGCTGAGGGTTGCACCATGACTCAATTTTGTGATAAGATAATTGATATTTTCATGAATGAGAAGCCCAGGGCAAAGGAATGGAGGAAGTTTCTGGTATTTAGGGAGGATTGGAAGAAATATAGGGAAAGATTTTATAATCGGTGTAGGTCGCGGGCAGATATGGAGGGTGATTCAACTATGAAAGAAAAATTTATTTCTTTGGGAAGAAAGGTGAAGAAGGTATGAAAATGTCTCTATCTTATTCTTTTGGTTCTATGTTTGTATTGATTATTTGTTTTGTTTCTGAAATGTCAAAGGAATTAAAAGAAGAACAAATATTTTGAAGATATGTTTTTTGTTATTTAGGAGACCCCAAGTGAGAGTAAACAAAAGTGTTGGAATTGAATCAATTGATTGAGTGGTGGCTTTAGTTTTCCAGGTCCCAAGTAATTGAATGAGATTAAACACCTCATTCTCGTTTCTTCTTCTGTTTATTTAACATCTAAAAGAAAGAGTAAAGATTCAGTTAATAAATGCTTGTTTGAGTTTCGAGCTCTTTTGGGTTCTGTTTGATCAGGAGTGAGCATTGCAGATTGATGATGAAATGGAAAGACACAGCGAACTTCTCAAGGAGATACAAGACAATCCAACTGACGTTAATGCAATAGTTGCACGGAGGCGTAAAGACTTCACAGAGGAATTCTTTCGCCACCTTAACCTACTTTCAGAAATTTATGATGGTTTGGAGGATCGTGATGGTAATTGCACAATCATCTTCAATGCCTGTATTTTTTCTTACATATACTTGTAAGACTGTCTCTTCTGGTTTTCAATATATTTTGCAAATACACTAGGAGATTTCACAAATTTATGCCAAGTCTTACTTGCATGACTTGAAGTGCAATCTACCATCTTGAACTTTAATTATTTACAATGTTAGACATACTTCATATTTTCATCTGATTCCACTTTCCATCTAAAGATAAATTTTTGTAGCTTGTTCACTTATCTTATTGATTGTCTCAATTTTTTTGAGCAGCGATGGCCCGGCTAGGGGCTAGATGCTTGTCTGCTGTCAGTACGTATGATAACACACTGGAATATGTGGACACATTAGATACTGCTCAGGCCAAGTTTGATAATATCTTAAATTCTCCTTCAGTGGATGTAGCATGTGAGAAGATTGAAAGCCTTGCCAAGGCAAAGGAACTCGATTCTTCATTGGTATTATTGATAAACAGTGCTTGGGCTTCAGCAAAGGAGTCCACAACGATGAAGAATGAGGTATGGCCAGCAATCTTGTATTGCGGAGCTCATGTTGGGTTACGGGATATTATTCATACCAATCATTGTGTCAGAGCTCAAGCCGAGGATAAGTTATTAATTATTCTTGGAGTCATTAAAGATATGTCTTAAAAAAAATCCGAGCAATGCATGTATTCAGTTTTTCCGAGGTACTAATGAGTGTAAATGGCTATAGGGGCTACAGTACAATCTTTTGAATAGTTTCATCTTCAGAGTATTAATAGATTGACTTAAGAGGCTTCATTTTGCATACAGCCCTTGTAGAAAGGAAACTAATCGCATCCAAGACATGTCTAGATGCTTGTGTTTCGTCGGTCACAACTCCTACAAAATTTTTGTTTTTCTATTGTTGTTCTCTTGAAGAACATCAAGAATCTTTAACCCAAGCTACCTTTCATAAAATTCTTTAATGCAATGTTATGTATGCCTTCATGTCCTCAAATGCTTGCTCTTCCTTGTCTATTTCCTCAAGATTGCACTTCTTAGTGCAGGTCAAAGACATAATGTATCGTTTGTACAAAGCCACAAAAAGAAGTCTTCGGAGCATTGCACCGAAAGAAATAAAGCTACTCAAGCATTTGTTGAACATCACAGACCCTGAAGAGCGATTCTCAGCATTGGCAACAGCCTTCTCCCCTGGTGATGGACCTGAAGCCAAGGACCCCAAAGCTGTATACACGTAAGAGAGCCCCTTGCTTCTTCACACAATAATATTATCTTTTCGGAAATAGAAAAATCAGTTACATTCTTTGGATCTATCATCTTTTTTTTTTCCCCTTGTTGTGGCTGAGCAGTACTCCCAAAGAGCTTCACAAGTGGATTAAGGTCATGCTTGATGCATACCATCTAAATGCAGAAGAAACTGACATTAGGGAGGCCAAGCAGATGAGTCAACCAGTGGTTATACAGAGGCTGTTCATCCTCAAGGAAACTATTGAAGAGGAATATTTGGAACGAAGCACAGATCCGAAGTCTCAAACAGAGGATACTAAATCAGAGGAGTTGTGAAGTACCACCCATTATCATTAATAGCATAATATCTGGCTGTCACCTTCATGTTGGAGAAGAATCCCAAGTTTAACAATGAAGCTGAGTTGTGAACCTTGCCGTCATGCATCTTTCAGCTTCTTAAATTGACTCTATTTTGGCACTTAAAGGAAGTAGAAGAAATTCTAGTGACATTTTTGTATTTAGAGCAAATGTATTAATGGGCTTCTTGGGCCGAGTTCTAATTAACTTGAGTATAGTGGGATTTGTAGGGTAAGTCTTGCCAATTAGTTGTCGAAGACAGGGTCTAACGAACCCTTTTGGTAAGTTATTGGGTTCTTGCTTTCAGGATGTGGCCCTCACTAGCCATACAAGACCCTTTTTATTTTCTTATGCCTTTGAAATCACAATTCACTGGTGAGACCTAAAAAGTGGCTTAAGTGCACTCCTAAGCATGAAACATAAGCAAATAGAAAATTTTGAAAACTAGTCCTATTTTATATTCCTTAACAACACCCTAACAGCACGAAGCATTCTTGGCCGGACCGGTACACACACAAGGTAGGCACAGAAAGTATGGATAGTGAAACTCAAGTTACTCAACACATAAATAAGTAAAATTTACTTATTACACTATTACAGCACCTATTTGGTGCTGCTTCGATCTCAATGCCCATGACGTTGTACTTGCATTGCGATTGTTTGGTACTACTCTTCTTTGTTTCGTACAAGGGTATAGGACAAAGAGCAAGGTTAGCACAACATGCATAGCGTGGTGATGAGCATCTATCTTTATTCACATTTTGCATGCGTTGTATTATTGTTTGTTGCTAAATTAGGGACTGGATAAGCTCAATGCTAGTAGCTAACTTCCATGTCTTCTTAGGTCATTCACTTTGCCACCTAACAGAATGATGAAAGAAAATCTGGCCCACTATCGTTGGGAAGTGACTTGCTTGTGCTGCATTTCTGGGTATAGATACACCAACCAGTGAAATTACAAAATTATGTATTGGACCTAAATTTTTTTAAAACGTGTTTATACGTCGCTTACTGATCAATAGGATATTATCAAACACTCATTCAAATAGCCATTTCTTAATTTCCTAGATAGCTTTTGGCTACGTCCTAGATTTCAACACTTGATAAAGTTTTGAAGGATAAGAAAATATCCAATCAATGTCACTTGTAAAAGAAGGGATTGAAATTATGCAATAACTTGTTGATATCAGAAATCAACAAAAGCATTTCACATTCAGATCTTCACTATTCAAACACATAGATGACCACAAATTAATAAATCTGTTTAGAACTCCCAAAGAGGAAATAATGGAAAGGTGTTCTCCTTCATTGGCTAGTAAATTATCTGTACAATAAAGGATAACTCGGTCATTTAGAGGAACTTGTACTGTGAAGTGTCGTACGGGTACCTCCTGCAACGCGCACACTATAAATATCTGATCCAAACGCGCACAAAGTTGTAACTTGCAAGAAAGCTCAAGCTTCAAACAATCAGACTTGTAAGGAACTGAGAGTGCGCGTCAACCGTCACCGGAACAATTTTGAGGTGGCCAAGTCAACTTTCCGGCGAAGCCGTCAAACTTAGATTTCCAATCCGGCAATCTTTTCCGGTAATTCAAAGCATTTATGTGTATAATTGCGATGTTTGACTTCTCAAAATTTTCACTTCAATTTCGAACAAGTTGGTAAAGATCTGAATTCGAAGGAGCTGGAGTTTTAACTCTGTTTGGTTGGTTGCTGAGAAACTGTAGGAAAAGCAAGGAAAATGAAAAAGAATTAGAACTCTCTCTGCCATGTTTGAACCTTGATTTTTTTTTTTTTTTCTTGCTAGTGCTGATTTTCCTGTTAATTACTAAGTGACCAAATGAAAATGGAAAATAGATATTGTTTGCAGGCTTGTGTGTATGAATTGTTTGCTTCATTTTAATGTAACCTATGCGTTCCGGGATAGAGCAGAATGATCGGCAAGCCCTCTTGTTGAGAAGCTTGTAATGCGATCTTATCGGCGGCAGCTTTGGATTTCTCGTACTCCGTACAGAATAACCTTTCGTGATGGACCTGAAGAAATCGATAATAAGAGAACGAAACGAACATCAAAATCAGAGATATATGGACTCTGTGTTATTAGCTCTTGATTATCAAGAATTTTGAAGCTTTAATACAAACTATAATTATGAAATTGCTGAAGTTTTGTATTTTTTTTTTTAGAGAAACTGAGAGATGGAGAAGGAACAAGAGCTTGAGTGGATCAAAGCGCAGAAGATTGGAATAGGCGTGGACCTTGTGGCTGCAGCCAAAAAGCAGCTTCAGTTTCTTGCTGCTGTGGACAGGAATCGGTGTCTCTATGAAGGGCCTGCTCTTGAAAGGGCAATCTATAGGTACGCGTGAAGTAGATTGTTTCAACTTTGTAGCTTTGGTTCAGTTCTTGTGTTTTGGGTGCATTAGATTCTTGGCAGTACCAAATCACATTTTTTTGGGTTTTTCATTTTTAATTTTAATATTTTTTGTTGGAGCTTCCTATTGTTTTCAGTTTGGGTTATTCAATTAGTGTGGAGCAAAGGGTACTTTTATTTTGAGCTAATCAGTTTGCTATATAGTCTCAGGAGATGATAATCTATGTGTTGTTTTCAATTATGTGTTCCTGCTGGGCATTTGATCTTTATATTCAAAGTTCTAAAAATGCTAATTTCAGGTACAACGCTTGTTGGCTTCCCTTGCTTGCCAAACATTCTGAGTCCCAGATTTCTGAAGGACCTTTGGTTGTACCTCTTGATTGTGAATGGATATGGCATTGTCACAGGCTAAATCCAGTAGGCTTCTCTGAACTGTTTTCGTTCTGATTATCTTTATTTGATGGATTGATTTACTAAGCTTTGTGTTTTGGGTTTGTTATTCAGGTTCAATACAAGACTGACTGTGAGGAACTTCATGGAAAGATCCTTGACAATTCTAATGTTGTATCCTCTGTTCAAGGCTCTTGTAAAAGGAATTCTGAAGAAATGTGGAATAGTCTGTATCCAGAAGAACCCTACAAATTAAACTTAGATAAGGCGTTGTCAGAGGATATATCTGAAAGAATTGCTGGACTTGAAAAATGCACCAAATATGATCTGGTTTCAGCTGTTAAAAGGCAGTGTCCTTTCTTTTACCAGGTAATACGAGAATGCAGCTAATATATTGGGTAGAATACTTATGCTGAGTCTTAAAAAAATAAACTTATGCTGAAGTATCAAGGGGTCCGTCCATCTTGGCTGGTTAATCCAGACCACTTTGTTTTCTATCATTTTGAGTGTTTTAGGAGTTCGATTTTTTCATGTCATTGTTTTTTGACAGGTATCCAGACCCCATATGAACCATGATCTATTTCTTGAAGGAGCGGTGTCTAGATATAAAGGGTTTCTTCATCTAATTAAGAGAAACAAAGAGAAGTCTCTAAAACGTTTTTGTGTTCCAACATACGACATTGACCTTATCTGGCACTCTCACCAATTGCATCCTGTATCTTATTGTAAAGACCTGAATGAAATACTTGGCAAGGTATTGGAGCACGATGACATGGACGTGGACAGGACTAAAGGGAAGAAGCTTGATGTTGGGTTCTCTGGAACTACTAAGCAATGGGAAGAGGCATTTGGTATCAGGTATTGGAGGGCAGGGGCAATGTATAGAGGCAGTGCTCCATGTCCTCTCACAACCACTCCTTACAAATCTAACATGATGAGCAAGGATGTTGTTGCATCCACTGAGTATCAGAAAGTAATTCAGCTTCCAGAGGTGAAATTTATGGAGGTAGATTTCTTTCAGTTACATTTTTTCTTTTTCCCTGTTATATTTCTTATAATTATAGTATGTTGATGACTGGAATGTCTTGACTTTAAAGTTACACAGTCTATAGCTAATAGCTATTTTACTCATGGCTCCTCACCTTAAAAGTTGGCTTCATAAAGGCACATAAGGACTTTTAAAGTGTCCTTGTTATTAGATTGACTTAGAAATGTTTCATCATTGTATTGGGTAGAATCATAATTTACATAAAGGTTGAAAATTTCTTCTTCAATGGAAATTAAGAACGGGGATAGTATCTTAATTAAATTTTGAGCATGCTTTTGAATTTAGAGTGTTTATATATAAATGAGCACAGTAGCTAACTTTCATTTATGATATAGGTTATAAGGCAGTGCTCATAGCTTCTGGCCCTTCTAAATTTTTTTTCTCAGATATTAAATAGGGAAATATGCTGCCTCCTGCCTGAGCCATTATACTGCAATGATTTTCATTTTTTTTGATGTTTTCCTATTCGTCTTCCAGGTCCTTTTGGAGTTTGTGGAAGTTAGGAACGTACCTGAAGGGCACAAAGGAAGTCTCTTTGTCTCATTTAGTAAAACCCAACAGGATGTATTCTTTAATTCTAAGCAGACACTGAGTATTTTGTCTGAGTCTGGAGAGAAACAGGTTGCTTGTTTCCAGTGCGAACCTACTGGAGACCTGCATTTTGAACTGATATCCTATTCACCTTCCCACATACCATTGAAAAGGGCATATAAAACAGTAGGTTCTACTACATTCTCTCTTCAAGATTTTCTGGTCCCACTCTCTAAATTATATGCAGAAAAATGGTTGGAGTTGGTGCCAAGTTCTGGAAATGTGAATTCAAAACCAATCTATCTACGGATTGATATGTCATTTACTATTCCAGCTGTAGCACAACGCGCACTTCACTTGGTTCGTTCTCGACCATTGTCAAAAAGTTCTTGTTTTTTCTCCCTTCCTGGGAAGGTTCAAGATGCCAAGAGTTGGACACATGTGATTGATGAAACTGGCACGAAGCTCATCAGCCTGCAAATGAGGTATGCTTATCTCCACATTTTCTGCTAGCTAATGAGTTAAACCTACCTTCCAAGACTACACATCTTCTTCTTCTTATGTTTTCATAATTGACGGTAAAACTTGAAAAGTCGGAACAGTTTCCCTAGTATAATTTTCAAACTAGAGATATTGGTGGTTCTAGGTGAATCCTAACCGAAGGATATGCATGCAGAATTCCAGGTATCAGAACACAGTCACTATACTTAGGTTTTTTCTTCTTCCGAAGTTGTATGCATGCATGCACATATAGTTAAAGAGATATGACTTCCAAAAATGGATGGAAATCAATATGCAGTTTAGATTCATATGGATGTTGGCTGAAGGGGGAGTGTAACATCAACTTTATGCCAAATGATGCATATTCCAGGGTGTGAAACTGACAAGTTACATTTGCAGCAGTATAAGTGAAATTGAACTTAAGATGTTAAAACATTAATTGTATAGCCTTATTATTAGAAATGATGCTGTTTCTTGGTGTCTAGCTTATTCATCTCTACAAGTTATATATTCAACATGGATTACTTATCCTTCATAGACTATTGCTTCTAAGGAAACCTGAAATGTTCTAAGCTTTCAATTTGATTTGACAAGTGTATATATAAAAAGTAAAATGTCAGTTGTGTCAAAAGAATAAGAACTTGCAGTTGCAGAAAGAACCCAGTGATCCTTCTTGTTTGCTTGAAAAAAGTTGTTTCATATTATACCTGGTTAATACAACTTTTGGGAACAACTGCAACTTGCCACAACTACAAGAGATATATATTTCTTAAATTGAGACTTAACATACTATATACATTTTCATACGTAGTATGGAAGTATGTACATAACCATATGCTTCTCATGCAACTTGTTAATGTCTTTCATTTTATGATGTGTTATGAAGGTCTGACCTTTGCTCTGTGCCGGCTTGGATTGTATATACAGGGATTCTGAAAAGACTAAGGCAAGGGAAAATAAAAATCTTATTAAAGACGTGATCGGAATTACCAAGTCTGGACAAATATGTACTCTTGCAGAGTTTGTGGGGACTGGGTGGTCTTTGATGGATTCTCACTGGTCCCTTCACCCTCAGAAAAATACGAAGGGAGATGGCCACCTCTTTGTGCTGAAGGGCAAGAAGATGGTACACATCCATCCACTTCTCATTCATTGTTATTATCAAACTTTCTGTTTACTACATAATTTTGTGGAAATTAGTTTGATATATCGTGTTTGTACATTTGTTTTACCACCCTGAATCATGCTTACAAATCAAAAGACCTTGACAAAGTGCATGGAAATCAGTTTTTTATTTATTAATATTATTTTTAGTTTTTTTTTTTTTTTTTATAAAATGGACATGAATTTGAAATTACTGATAAAAGATTCGTTAATATACAGTTGTGCTCAGCATAAAATATCAAGTACATTTGTGCATTAAGTTACAGTAGCATCACATAGTAGAGTGCGGCTTCTGGATATGAAGATGGTTTGCTTAAATGGAGTAGTAGGTTGTCTCCTAAATTTATCTTCTTGGTACAGGTCAAGTTCTTCCCCGGAAGAAAGCTCGACTATGAATCTACACATTGTGAGAAACATAAAAGTGAACAAGGCTTCATGACCTTGGTTGAATTCTCTGCTGAAGATCCTTATGGAAAAGCAGTGGCATTGCTTGACATAAAATCTGGATGTGTCAAGGTACTGTCACCATGTGATCTCTTCACTTACTTTGTTACAGCTCCTTAATACTTTTTTTGACTTGATTTGATTACAAAAATGAATAGGTAAAGGAAGAATGGATGCTAGTTCCTGGGATAATATTGGCTTTTATATTTTCGGATATGTTAAAGAAGGAAGGATATGATGGCTTTTCTGTAAATGCCAAGGAGATGGGTAGTGCAGCTGAGGCAATTAATGAAAACCATGAGGAAGCCAAAAGAACCAACTTGACCTCTTCTGGAGCAAGTGAGGTTGAGCTGAATAATGAGGTGGCTGAAGGAGATGTAGTGATGCCGGAAAAAGGTGGAGGTTGTGGTGGAGCATGTGGCAGTGGGTGTGGAAATGCAATTAGGAGTGGTGGCTCTAGTGGATGTGGTGGTAGCTGCGGAAACATGCTGAAGAGTGGAGGCTGCGGTGGCTGTGGCGGTGGAGGCGGCTGTGGTGGTGGCTGTGGAAGCATGCTGAAGAGTGGTGGCTGCGGTGGCTGTGGCGGTGGAGGCGGCTGCGGTGGTGGCTGTGGAAGCATGCTGAAGAGTGGTGGCTGTGGCGGCTGTGGTGGCAGCGGCGGCTGTGGTGGTGGCTGTGGAAACATGCTGAAGAGTGGTGGTTGTGGTGGGTGTGGTGGTGGTGGTGGTTGTGGAAGTTTTAGTGCTAAATCTGCTCATGAAAACACATCTAGTAACTCATGCGCAGAGGCACACCCAAAGGAAGCACCCATCTGTGTGAATGAGGTAGTAGCTTGATGTCTGTGCATCATGGAACATCAGCAGTATCTAAATGCATCGTAGATTCGTAGCAAAGTCTTATGGCGCATTCATACTTCTTGTATGCACAGATGTCAATCCAAGTATCATAGCCCAAAAAATAAAAAAAGTCCACCGAGTATAGCTCTCATCTGTTGTGATGTGCTGTAAAATAAGTACAGTTATGGAATAAGTACAGCTTTATTTTTCTCGTATGTCGAGTCTCCAATTTGGGAAATTACTCGATTAAATTGCACATATCTTCCATTACCTGTACTGGGATGAACTATCATGATTTTAAGGCATCATTTGATGCATAAAGTTGGATTGCATAAGTAAAATAACTAGATCCATGTGTATTTAAGGAATAAACTTCTAATAGGAAGGAAGAAGATAGATTAGTCATAAGGACAAAACTTATCCCTAATAATCCCTACAAAAATGGTGGGATTAGCAAAGATAAGTTTTCCATTATGGCTCATTCAAAAAGACACTCAATTTCTTTTTCCTTGAATATTCATGAATTTGTTATTTAACATATCCAATTTAATCTTATATATCAAATGAAGTGTGAAATAATATTATCTCCATAGATTGTATTACATCAATTGAATCCCATTAGAAAGGTAAGAGTTAATGAGAATCTACAAAAATTTGCATATGTAGTCTTAATGGGGGAGGTATTTAATTCACCATCTTCCCACTACCATTTGATCTTTGCTTTTGCTTTGATGCATATGTCTACACTCTAAAAACTGGCTGTAAAGCTTCTCAGCCCTTATGCACCTTTGCATCCATAGAACAACGTTAGTCGGAATTTGTGACACCCCGGAAAATTTTTTCTTGTTTTATTTCTTGAGTTATTTATTTTTGTGGTTACTTTGAATTTCTTATTGGAAGTGTTAAGATTTTTGTGTAAATCCTAGAGATCCAAATTTGATTGTAAGTCCATAAAAAATTAGTATTCATCGCTACGAGTACGTAGCATTTTTCGAGATATTTTTGGATGACCGATTGTATTTTTGGTGAGTGTTTGAAGTTGGAAACGTGTGAGAAAATAAGTGAATGAGATGGCAAGATCTCAACCATTGATCAAGTTGATCAAGTGGCCGAGGATTGTCAGCAAATTGGAGTGAGAAAGGGGCAGCTGGCGTGTGGAAGGTTGGAGAAGTCAAGAGAAGACTTGAGAACTCGGTGGATTAATGTAGAAGCCATCACCGAGGGCTCGGTGAGGCTACTTGCCAAGCGCTCGACGGTCCGGCGAGGGCTCGGCGTGGAATATATATATACCCCCCCCCCCAGCTTCATTTATGATCTCTTCATGCATACTTCCTCTCACCTGCAAGTTTTCATCTTAGCAAACCTCTCACCTGCAAACCAAAATCTTTTTATTTCCTTTGGATTAATCAAACGTTTTATGTATTGAATTCGACAATGAATTCAATAGTGGATTCAGATTGATTACTCAATCCTTTGGTAAGATTTCCAAATTAAGAATTTGGTTATTTAATTTATGATTAAAGTTTTATTATGATTTGGATTTAGATTTAGATTTCTGATTAGAATAATTGTTCTCGGTTAGAAGTTAACAAGGATTATAGCAGTTTTTCAATATTTGGACCCGATGAAGTAGAAAGCTGTAAGTTGGATTTATATTGTGGATATCAAGCTGAGGAAAGGATTCCAGGTAGAGGGAATTTCACACCCTGCTAGTGACCCTATTTTACTACATGTATTATGCTAATATATACTGAATGCATGAGAAATTTGCATAGTTTGTGATTGCCATCTGTGGCATGGTTTTTATCATATATTGTGATAATTGAATTGTTAGGATGACTTGAGAGTGAGTGGTCACCATAGAGTTGACCTTGGGTTTCGATCCCCTAAACCTCTGAAGGCGATTATACAGTTAAGCTGGTAGCAGTCAATTTATCTTGGCATCCAATCTAAAGTTGTAGTAACTAGGAATGGATACTCTCGCTACCAAATCCGTTTTTACTGATAATCCAGGTAGGTGGTAGTTGACCAATTTTGAGTTCGGTCATCAGGTATTGTGTTAGAAACGTTTCGAAATGTTTTGAATGATTGTTTGAGCATGCAAACGGTTTCGAACTGATATTGATTCTCTGGTTGTGCATTGTGCTATTTTGATGTGTTTCACTTGCCCNCCGACCCTCCCTGTCTATCTTCCCCCCCAAATTATTTTTAAATTTTTAAATGTTTTAGTTTTTTTAAGAATTTTTTTATTCAAAAGTTTTTTTTTAAAATAGTATTATTTTTTTAAATGTGGAGAAAAAGATGAAAATACTCCTGTCACGTTAGCAGATAACTGTTTATTTGACAAAAAAACTATCGGAGGTACTATTTTGACACAAAATGAAAATTGAGGTATTTTTTTGCAAGTTTTCAAAGTTGGAGTACTAAGTTTAAACAACATGTAAAATTAAGGTACTAAATTGTAATTTGTTCTTTTTATTTTTTACTTTAATTTTCAAACCCAAAATACTTATAATAAATTACTCTCAAATCCAGTATTTGAAAGATTTTTAATTGGAACCCAGCCAAATAAAAAATTAAGTAGAATGTCAATCTATCCAGGTACACGTTTACAGGCCTCGACACCGATTAAAAATCATCGGTTCTCGATTTTGTATGTTTGAATAGGTTTTTGTGAGTGTTTGGTTTGGGAAAAAGAATAAAAAATGGGAATTTGGGATATTTGTTCTTGGCTTGGTAGGGTCGGATTTTGTGGTTTGATGAAATTTGTTTGGTTTTAATTTTGATTTGGTACTTTGTGTGATTATTGAGACAAGGCAGGTGAGATAGAGAGAGGGAGAGGGAGAGGAAGAGAGAGAGAGAGAGAGAGAGAGAGAGAGAGGGTCCGCTGGACTGGTAAAGTAAAGTCGTTGGAACCTAAGTCGTCGAAACCTGCACTGTCTGCGGGTGAGGGTGGAGATGGTGGGGGAGGGAGGAGGGGCTACGGGTTGGGAGAACCTGCACTAATTTTTTTTGTTCTTCTTTTGTTTTGTTTTGTTTTTCAATTATTTTATTTTTAAAGGTTTATTGATTTTATTATTATTTTTCTTTGTCTATGTGACTATTTTTTAAAAGCATGTCAGTGTAGTACGTCGACTATTAACGGTCTTGTAGATAGAAAACTTGATAGAGGTATGTTGGTGTCAAAAAAATGGTAGTTGAGGTACGTCTGTCAACTTTTTTTATTGGGATACTAACTTGAAAAATTGTGTAAACCTGAAGTACATGCGAATAATTTGCTCATTTTTTTAATTATCAACGACTATTGTTCATTAGAGAGAGGTCTGCTGGACTGGCAAAGAGAAGTCGTTGGAACCTAAGTTGTTAAAACCTGCATCGTCTGCAGGTGATGGTGGGGAAGGAGGAGGAGCTACGGGTTGGGAAAACTTGCACTAATTTTTTTTGTTCTTCTTTTGTTTTGTTTTGTTTTTCAATTATTTTAGTTTTAAAGGTTTATTGGATTTTTTTGTCTATGTGACTATTTTTTAAAGGCATGTCAGTGTAGCACGTCGACTATTAACTGTCTCCCAGACGAAAAACTTGACAGAGGTATGTCGGTGTCAAAAAATAGTAGTTGAGGTATGTATGCCAACTTTTTTTTTATTGGGATACTAACTTAAAAAATAGTGTAAACCTAAAATGCATGCGTGTAATTTGCATATTATTTTTTTTTTAATTATCAACAACTAACAACTATCGTTCATCAGATTTAAACTAAGGATATCCTCCCACAAAGAAAAACAAGTGCCACCACTAAATCAAAATGACTGGCACTAGAAAGAATAAATTGAATTAAATTGATAAGACAATAATCATAACCTATGTTTGATGAGCTAACAATATTTCGAATTGAATTATGCATGGCATGGACCACGATGGGACATGACTCTCACACTCGAGTACCAAACTATCATATCCAAAATACATAATCATGTCCTCTGCTATCCAGTACTAGTAACCAAACAAGGCCTTAGTGTATTCACGTAGTTATCAACAAGGGAATGATTTTTTTTCATTTCTAGTAGCTAAACTTTGATCATTGTCTCAATGTGATACTTGAACTTTTATTTGTCCTAATTAAATATTCAAACTTTTATTTTGTGTCTAATAGATACCCAAGTGAATTTCTGTTGAAATTGTTAACAAAAGTTAGGGACAATATAATCACTTAAAAAAACTAATAAACCTTTAAAAATAATATAAAATATAAAACAAATAAATAATTGAATTGAAAAAAAAAAAAAAAAAAAAAGCCCAACAACCCTTTCGCCCCCAAACCCTCCTCCTTCCCCCTCCCTTTCCCCCTTCCCCGCATTGGCAACCCAACCCATCCACCTTCCTCCCTCCCTCCCCTTCTTCGACCTTAATTGATCTTGTTGTCCTCGGCAACGGTGACAATGCCAAAGGATTCGACGCCGAGGACCCGTTGGTCCACGGTCCACCAGTCATCGATCATATTCAACAGCTTCTGCTACGTGGTGGAGGGCGAGTCCATCAAGTTGTCAAGTTCCAATCGCCGTCATCGAAGACCACAAGATCAAGGCCGGAGAGGGGGAGGGAGGAGGGTTTGGGGGCGAAGAGGTTGTTGGGCTTCTTTTTTGTTTTTTTTCAATTCAATTATTTATTTGTTTATATTTTATATTATTTTTAAAGGTTTATAGTTTTTTTTAAGTAATCATATTGTCTCTAACTTCTATTAACAATTTTAATAGAAATTCACTTGGGTACCTATTAGACACAAAATAAAAGTTTGGGTACTAAATTGGGACAAATAAAAATTCAAGTACCACATTAAAACAATGGTCAAAGTTTAGGTACTAAAAATGAAAAAAAACCCATAAGAGAAACAAACTAAAGAAACCTTACCTCAATTCAAGTTCAAATTAAACCTAAAGCAGAAATGATGAAGATGAACGGTTTGGATAGGCCAACAGAGCAGAAGTCTAGCTTATACATAAGTACTACCAAATCAATTAAAATGATCCAACAAAATAACCTTCAGACATTACAATATATCTACAAGATTATAATTAACTAATTAAATGATAAAGAGGATGGAGGGGTCGCAGCAACACTCGTCAATAAGGCAACAGCAACACAAAGCGGCAAGGCTGTGACAGCACATCGAAACAAACACAAATACATTAGGGATTTTGTAAAAATAATACTATTTGTATTACCATTCATCTAACAATTTTATGTGCTATCTCTTTTAAGGAAGGCATGACGTAATATTTGTGTGGGTTTCAATCTCTATTAGAGACAAGGTATAAAATTTCGGGTTTCGAAGATTTTTAAATTTCGATAAAAATTAGACGGAAACGACGGAAATTGCTATCAAAATACGGAAATTTTGAATGAAACTTTACTATATGTTTATTTAACATATTATCTACAACATTGATAAAAAAAATATTAAAAAAACTAAATTATATAGTAGGTTTCATGTGATATAAAATAAACATAATGCGTGCTGAAGGCAAATACTATTAAATAAAATTAGTATATTATTTATACTCTATAATCTATACACTAAACTCTAATACTAAATCCTATATACTCTATATACAATAATCTCTTTAAATTCTATAATTTATATACTAAACTCTATATACTCTATATTCTTTAGGATATATATATAATGTAAGATATTAGGATTTAGGCCTTCAGAGTATTTTTTATTATTTTATATATAGAAATGTATTATGGTTAAGAAACTTCAAATTTTTTATTTTTCAATTGTCCAAAGTCCCAAATCCCAATCAATCATAATTTTTTTTTCTTTTTTTTTTTCTTCTCTTTTCTTTTTTTTCTTTTCTTTCCTTTCTTTTTTCTTTTCTTTCCCTTTTCTTTTCTTCCCGTGGTTCTCTACTTCTCTACTTCTCTCCTTCTTCCCTCTCTCTCTCTCTCTCTCTCTCTCTCTCTCTCTCTCTNCTCTCTCTCTCTCTCTCTCTCTCTCTCTCTCTCTCTCTCACTGAGTTGCATCTCAAAGCCACTGCTGTGTCGCACATAGGCTCCCAGCCATGATATATCATCTTTTTCATTTCTCTCTCCTCTCATGCACCTCTCTCTCTCTCTCTCTCTCTCTCTCTCTCTCTCTCTCTCTCTCTCCCTCCTCGATGGGCCCGATCTGATCTTCATCATCTCCATCATTCTTCTCTCTTCTCTTCTTTCTCTCTCCTCCCTCCCAAATCACTCCAGTGGGCCAGCAAGGAGAATGTAGAAGACAGATGGTTGGATTCTTGAGCGAAATTTCACCAAATTTTGGGAAATTCGATAATTTCAACGAAATACTATCGAAAAATTGACGAATTAGTGGTAAAATTTTCATACCCTAAAAAAACAAAATTTTTCTGTGAAATTTCGCCGAAAATTTCGAAATTTAACTACTTGATTAGAGATGATATATAAAAGAGATAATTAGGCTGAGATTTTTTAGAAAAATAATTTTTAAATGGAGATTGGAAGTGTTTTAAAATTTATAAGAAATTTTTTTTTAATTCATAATAAAGTCTTTTCATTTATAAGAAATCTTTTTAATTAATAACAAAGTTCTTTTAATTTATAAAAAATCTTTTTAATTCATAAGAAAATTTTTTTAATTCATAATTAAGTCTTCCTCCGATTTTAAGGGTATTTCTCATCCTAGGGTGTAGAATGAGCTTTGTAGAAGCTGCATGTTAGGTTTTAACTCTGAGATTTTAAGCAGAGCCCAAAATTTCGAAATTAAAATCTAACATAAAGTTGTCAAAGAAGAAAAATAAAAAGACTTGATTAAAAACCCTAAATCACTACTAGTTTTTATCTAAAAAAGACTTATAAAATAAACTGGACTCTAAGTCTCCCTATATAAATGATTTTATATAGTACAAACTGAGACGGTCCCAAACTTATGATAAGCACCCTTGATAATTATTTCCTGCAGGTAGATCTTTATCTCTTCAGATCACCTACTCTGCTGAAAATTAGTTATATGAAGAACAACTCTAGTTCATTTTGAATCCTTCTACCGGAGTTGGGCTGCTAGCTTCGTACTCATCAGTGGCGGCATGGGTTTCTCGGCGGTGGTCTCTGCTCTTAGGTTTAGGATTAGGTTTTATTTCAGTTGTTAATTTTGGGCCATGTGCTCTATTGGACCTTCTATTGGGTCATGTATTTTGTCTAAAATTAGGCATAGTAAGAGAGAAATGTGGAACTGGACTCTACTGTTTTTGTACAGTTTCACATCCTTGATTATTGGGCCTTTTTTATTGTGCTTACTACTTTTACAGTTTGACCTTGATCTAATGGAATCTCATTTTCGACCAAAAAAAAAAAAAAAGAACAACTCTGGCATAATATATGCACTATAAGTAAAATTATTTTACTTATTAAATATTCTAGAAGGATATATTAACCAGCCAAAAATAAATAAGAAAATAAGATGGATGAGGAAGTTTAATTACCATCCTTCAAGGAAACCTGGCTCTCTCCTTGGTGGCGGAGCAGCATATGCATATTGCGGAGGTGCCATTACTGGAGGGCCTTGATAATAACCTATACAAAATTCCCCAACAAATTTAGAATAAATAATTAAAAAATTATTAGAAAAAAACCAAAAAATAAACAAAAGGTCTGTTATAAATAAGTGCTTGTTCATCATCTAAAATATGGAAAAGGAAATTGATCAAAAGGTGTTAAAAACCCATAATATGGCAGTTTAAAATCCGGAAAAATTAATTAATTAAGGTGTTAAAAACCTAAGACAGAGCAGAAATTAGAGACAATACCTTGTCCTTGATGAGCAGGGTAGGGATAAGCATACTTTTGGTCACTCATTTCTGCTAATTGAACACCCAAGCTTTTGGACTGAAATGAAATGAACAGAGAGTTATGATTTATGAATGACTGAGGAAGAGATAATCCTGATTTCTTTGGCTTTTATACTATTAACAAGTTCTGGTTTAAACCAAAAAGTAGTCATAGAATCATAAAAAAATTGCAGCATCACCTGCTTTAATGTCCTTTCTTTCTTTTTTTCTACTCACTTAACATTCCTGTCTCACCTTTCTTTTCTTAGGTACCCCACAGGATATGATTGGGGCACTCCGGTTTTCTTTTTGGGCGCTTCTATCTGCATTCAAATTTTTGCTCATCCAACTCAGTTTTTAGAAACAACAAATAGTTAATTTAGTGGTATCATTTTTCCCAACTTTAGAAGATGTCTTGTATTGAAATTGTGTGGCTTGATATATAAGTTAATATATGTGAAAAGAAGTTCCATATTGAAAAAAGCAACTCAACGATTAACAACATATGAATAATAACTATATCAAGTGTTTAATAGTTAACATTTATCTTCATACTTAAAAAATAAAAAAACTCAAACTCCATGAAGATTTATAATTCAGTACTTAAAAGGTTTTGTGCTCAAATCACTGATGATGTACAGTAAAAAAAAAAAAAAAAAAAAGGGATTCAACTTCAATTGTCAATCCTTTTTTTTTTTTTTTTACCGTGCATTATTAAAAAGGAGGGTTCAACTTCAAATCAGTCCAAAAAAAAAACTTCAATTGTCAAGAATCCTAATGATTTCTTACCACTTAGCTGTTCAGTTAGTGGTATTCATTTTTTATGTAGAGAGATCGCAAGTTTGATTTTCCACTTTCTAAGATTAAAATAAAAATATAAAATACAGTGCAATTTTTTTTTTTTTTTTGTCTTAGGTACTAAATTTTGTTGGGCGCAAAGTAGTAAATTTTGTTTTCACAGTGGCAAGTTGCCTGGTATCGTGGTCCTCGTGGAACGCGTAATTGAAGACACATACAAGTATACAACATTCAACTATAGACGTGGCATCATTACGGCAACCACAGTGGAGTGCTCAGATCAAAAGCACTATCCTTTAAGTTCAAACTTGACGACGACCAAGCGTGGAGACTGATGACCAAAAAAAAAAAAAAACACAACAATAATTGTATCATGTTCATGTGATATGAATGGCTATTAAAATTTAGATTTTATTATGTTTTCTCTTCTTTTTTTCTTTTTCTATTTTCAATTTCTGTAAAAGGGGTCCAAATCTTAAAATCTTAAGGTCAATTCCTACATGAGAGATTTGGGACTTTACATGAAACACCACAGCCTGTATTCTATTCTATCTTCTTATATTATGGTATTATACGGCAGGCTTTATTTGCTGAGTGGAAGAAATTAAGAATGTGAAGGAATGTGTGATGGAAAATGAATGGTCCAATTGGAAAGGGTTGGTTAAGGTTTGTTTAGACGTGTTTGTTAGTTGTTAATGGTTTGTCAAAAAGGGCAGGACCGACTTATCATCTAGTTGGTTTTCTGCTTTCGGTCACGAGTATTGATTCTCAGATTCTATCTCTGTAATTGGGACTAATTTTTGATTGCTGAGTCTCAGATTCTCAATTATTTTTTCGGTAATGAAGCCGGACTTGCAACTAATTAGGAGAGTAATAAAGTGATCGATTTTAGTTTGTTTGTCACTTCACTATTTTTCTTGTTTATGAAACAAAAATTTAGAGACAAAAATCTTAGGATGCTTAGAGGATAAGAGTCAAACTTTACTAGAGAAATCACCTGAATGAGTTCAAATTATAAAAAGGGTAACATGATGATCAAGAGTGTTTGCAACATCGTTTGATGAAGTCAATCACTTGATCTTTAATTTGTTTGCCGCGCGACTATTTCTTGTTCATATAATAAAAATTTAAAGACGTGCGGAAACCTTAAAAAAATTGCTGATGCAGTAAAGGAATAAGTCCAAAGAGTAAAAAGAATAACCGAATGATCAATGCATGTGAGCAATAGTGTAACAACACCGTTTGATAAAGATTTGATGAAGTCTTTGGCCAAAAAAAAAAAAAGATTTGATGAAGTCATTCTTAGACTGTTCACCACTCCACTCTTTGAGAAAGACACAAAATAGGTAAAGTAGTTATACAGAAGAAAAAAAGAAAAAGAAAGAAGGAAACATTCACAAAGCACAATAGTCTCATGTGGTTAAAAGCTCTCAAACAATGATGTAATGAGGTGTGTTCTTTGGTATTGTACCCTATATAAAATAAAATATATTTAAATAAAAAAAAGATATAAAAAAGAAAAAGGTAGGGTTAATACTTAATATGGTACCAATATTGGAGTAGTTTGAGAACCTGGGAAAAAGAAAGAGCACCTCATGCTCTGGCACTTGACACCATACTTTATAAAAGTGAAGACTATCAACGTATAAATGTTATCCATATGCTAGCAGCTAGCCTAAGGCCCTAAGCACATAGCATTCTTTTCTTTGAAAATATTATCACTTGGTTCATTGCTTCATACTCCTTGTGTTGTGAGGCAACCTTTTAATGACCTTATCCTCCAAACTACGTCATTACACCAACTCCATTAGTTCAGGGATCTTGATTTTCATTTTGGACTTTCCATCTTAATTCTTAGAGCAATCGCAAGCGGGGTTATCAAATTTTGTTCAACGTTTTATTTATTTAAATCTGGACCCACTTTAAATCTAAGTTGTTTCTTAGCAATATCATTATTTGGTGAATAAATTTGGTCACCCTAACTTTATTGTAAGAGTATGTGAGGACTTATAACTTCAGTTACCCCTACAACCATGACAAAGAATATATAAGAAAATAATACAAATATTCAATACTCATTTGGTCATTCTACAGCACTTACCCCTATAGCAATTACTCTCCCCATCATCTGAATCAGAAAGAAAGCGATATCTCTTATATATGAATCTTATCAACAAAAGTTGTGGTAAATTGCAATCTGTCAGAGTTACCAAAATGATATCTGTCTGTTTTCTAGTAAGCAAACACAGCTCTTGCATAATATGAACATCCACAGATCACAAGAAAGAACCTGTTATATGCGTTCCAACTAGCAGGTTGTTTTCAAATGCAAATCTAACAAATGACATGGTCCAGAGAAACTGCATAATATGATCANAAAAAAAAAAAAAAAAAAAAAAAAAAAAAAAAAAAAAAAATGAAGCTAAAAAACAGCTGCAATTGGTTTGCTCAAATGTTGGGATATTCACTCTGAAAAATCTCCAACAATTGTGAAGATTAAAAGGGGATTAGATATGTTTAATGCTTTTCATTTTGTAAGTCAGGTGTACTGATGTTTAATTGATTCACAAAATCTATCCATGCATATTGATGTGTAGCAATCTCATACCACTAGAGAATGCTTCAGGATTGATTTGGTCTAACTCAGGCCTCTTATGTATTCTTTAAGCTCATCAATTTTCTCTGTAAAGATTAATTTGTGCAAGTTTCTATGCCTATCACTTCTCTTCCAAATACATTTTTCTTCTTTTTTCTTGTGAACTCTACCAATTTGCAGTATCAAAACTGAAGTCTGCATTAGCAGAAAAGTCTTCCTAAATCCAAAATCTTCTGTTTAGAAAAACGGAATACTTTTCATGTCTTTCATATGGAGAAACATTTAGCTACTGACTGCTTTGTATGAATACTTAGCTTCATACTCATTGATCCATAGTTTGATGCTCTCTAAAAATGTCACATTGTATATTATTACCTCATTTACCTCTCTGGTTTTCACTTAGTTTTTCAAGTCTTCATCCATAGCTACAGAAAGGCCATGGTTGCTCAATCGTAATTTACAGTGTGGTACCTGTCTTAAATCAAATGAATTATGTTCAAAGAAAAATGCTTTACTTTCTGCAAACAAATGATTGATCAATGTTCAATGCTGAAATACATCAAGAATCATGTTTCTTTACAAGTGATGTATGTGCATTCAATGCACAATTATAATGTAAACTCTAAGAATAAAGGTGCCTGTTTGACATAAATTGTATTAATTAGCTTCAATTGAGAGAACATGTTCTATATCCCCTGCCATTAAGATATGATCACCCAATGGCAATATCCTTTCCCCATAAACATTTGCAAAGCTAAGATGTGTACAAGGATCGACTAGAATGCTTGTTACAGCAGATTTGTATGGAGTGGTATGCACACGGTTAAATCCAATCAGCTGTTGTTTTGGAGCACCTTTAAGAACATTTGGCACTCTTGAGAACAACATCACAATATGACTTCCATCCTTGTCTCCTATATTCATAAATGTGATTTCAACAAAGAATCTCAAGGAATCACAAGATGTCACCTCATCTATGTGTAAATAGTCCACTACATCTCCTGCTTTGTGTAGTATGTTTTTACTGGAACCAGCCTTGAAAGGTCTTGATAAGCTTAACTTGTTTGGCGCTGATACAATATTGTAAGTGAAATTACTGTAGCTTAAGCCATGTCCAAATCCATACACCCTGTTCCCTGTGTAAAATCGGTAGGTTCTTCCCGGATAACCATCAGAAGAATCAGCCCTCATGTTCATATCATTCATTGGTATACTGGTGAATGACTCAGGATACCAAGTCATAGGCAACCTTCCACCTATTTATAATCATATCAAATGATCATGACAAATTAACACCTTAATAGCAAATTAATATTAAATTTCCAATACCTACCTGGATTAAAATCTCCAAAGATGACTTCTGCTAGTGCTCTCCCACCAGCTTCCCCAGGGTACCCAATCCAAAGAATGCTTGCAATTCGTGGGTCTTCTTCGGCAAATGATACATCAAGTGGCCCACCACCAGTAAGAACTAGTATCACTGGTTCTTTACTTACAGCAGCCACAGAAGTTACAAGGGCCATCTGTTTACCAGGTAAGAGAAGACTAACTCGGTCATGATCTTCTCTTTCTTGGGACAAATCAATACCAACGACTATAACAACAAAATCAGCTTTCTTGGCAGTACGAATTGCTTCTTTGAACCCAGCATCAGAATTACACGGTACATCAAGGCAACCAGCTCTATAAGATGTTCTTTTTGTGTACTCTTGAAGACCCTCAAAAAGACTCTTTGGGTTGCAGGGAATCCCTATACAATCAGAGAACAACGGCAGATCCTTTAGCTAAATAATCCTCATGAAATGCTGTCATTACTGTGCATGGTTACTAATTTCAATTTTAGTGCAACATGGGGAAAACATGGAAACAAATTTAGAAGCCAGTATTAATCACAAAATGTGGCAATATTTTGAAGAAGGTTGATGAAGAGTAGTAAAATGAATCTCTACTTTGATGGGAAGGCAGGGTTGTATTCTTGCAAGGTGGATGCCATTCTAGATTTAATTGAGAATGTGGCTGGTTCGTACATTTCCAATTTTCATGTTCAAAATGCCAACAATAGTCCATTAGTACGTATCATTCATACATAAGATGACTCTACCAAGTCTAACAACCTGAGAAATCTTCAATAACTGAAAAATCTATTTATAGTCCAAGAAACTTTATATGATACCACACAGTAGTAATACATGTAGAAAATCATACCTGTGTAACCCCCACCCAGCAAACTTGCATTGTTTGCCAATGGACCAATAACAGCCAAGGAAAAATCAACATCCTTTTTCAAAGGCAGGAACTTCTTATCATTTTTAAGAAGCACAATTCCTTGCCTTGTCGCTTCAAGTGCCAAAGTCTTGTGCTCTGAGGTACAGACATCTTGAGGTCCCAACCTGCCAAATTGCCCTTTCGTGGGATCTCCATCAAACAACCCTAGACGAAGTTGAACAGAGAAAAGATTGAGAAGAGCCCTGTCTATGTCTTCCTCTTGCACCTTCCCTTGTTTGATTGTAGAAAGAGTATTTCGAAGCAAGTATGTACCACAGTTAATATCCGTCCCTACAAATAACTTATTCAATTATGACAGTTTAAAAGAAATCCACACATTTTTAGTCATGAATAGATTACAAGAAATTTTCAATAATTTCAATGGAAAGAAACAATCATAAAGACCTGCTTTAAGAACATCCGCAACTGCATCCTCAGGACTTTTTGTGTAATTCTGATATTCAAAGACTGTGGCCACAGCATCACAGTCTGAGGTGATATATCTGTATTTAATCCTCCAAGGAGTATGCATATGATATGAGTCTTATTTATCTATCAAGTTTGAATATCTATTCTTTTTCAATTTCTATTCAAATATAGATAAGCATGAAGAAATGCTTACCCTTTGAATCCCCATTCATTCCGAGCTTTCTCCAAGAGATCTTTCTGTGCACATGCAGGAACCCCATTTACTGCATTGTAAGAACACATTAAGCAGCTAGCTTTACCTTGTTGTATGCAACTACGAAAAGGCGGCTGATATGTATCCTCCATATCCTGTTCTGAAACCTACTATCAAACATGAATCAAGCTATTAAAACACACAAAACGCAAGCTGAAATTGACTAACATTCTATAATTATCAGAAAGTTAAATAAAGTCTTACCACAGCATTGAAACTATATCTACTAAAATTCCCCCACATCTCCAAGTCATAAGCAGTGAAATGTTTGCAACAAGCTGAGAGCATTAGACCATCACTCCCACCACCTCCATCATCACCTTCCAAGACTCTCCTGTGTCCAAACCCATGTCTAATTCCACCACCAGTTCTCCAATTCCCACCCTGGAAACCCCTCACAAACTCAATAGCATAAGCAGAAGCAACCATGGGGTCCTCACCAGGGGTCTCTTGGCCTCTCCCCCATCTGGGGTCCCTAAAAATATTGATATTGGGTGCCCAAAATGTCAACCCAGCTTGTCCAACATTGTACATAGCTCTGGCCTCAACCGCTATGGCCGACCCAATTAGGGACCAAAGGGTCCTATTGAGAGCAGCCGCGGTGACAATCACTTGTGGGAAGCTAGTGGCTGAAGGGATGGTGCCATTGAAGGACACACCAGGGCCATTGGTGGCGATGCCGTGAAGTGACTCGGACCACCATTCGTAGTGTGGTATGCCGAGTCTTGGAATGGCAGAGGCATTGTTTGAGAGCTGTTGGATCTTTTCTGGGAGGGTGAGGAGGGAAATTAGGGACTGAGCTCTGGTGTGTATGGGGAGGGAGGTGTTGCAGAAAGGGTAGGAGCTGTGGTGGGGTGGCTTGCATGGGAATTGAAGGTGTGGATTTGATGATGATGATGAAGATGTGAATGGCTGGGATATGCTGCAGCATAATTTGAGGAGGTCTAGGAGGAAGAAGAAGAGGGATTTCCACTGAGGAGACATCTAAAACTAAAAGTCAGTGAAGAGTATGAAGACCAGTGGTTGTACTTTGCATATTATTAATCTACCATTTAAATAAAATCAAAGCAGCTGTCGGGTAGCCTAAGTTAGAACTTAGAAGAGCTGTGAAATTTCTCATTTTGCACCCAAGTTAATCTCCCCTCCCCTTAATTTTTGTTTGCTATATTTGGTAGCAAGACTGCCCATTAAAAACTTGCCACTTGTTCAATTGTTATTATAAAAAATAAAATTGACAATTTAAAATAAAAAATTATATATAGTAACCAGTAATGTTACACTTACCACATTTTTATACCATAATTTCATACCATCTTACATGACATTCATATATTGGACACTATAAATTAAAAAATAAAACTTAAAAAAAAAAAATATACCCTTTCAATAAAGTAATGACACATCATGTTGAAAAAAAATATGAAAAAAAAATGTTGGACAATTAACATTATTGATATAGTAACAATTGAACAAGTTGCAATTTTTTAGTAGATAATCTTGCCACTTAGCATGAAGAAGTGGTAAGAAAGTTCCCAATTAAGGTTTTTTGGACGGAGTCGGGTTTAGTGCACATTTTTAAGTGTAAAATTTTAATTTAAAAAGTTTTGATGCTTTATTAATAGATCTCTAATTTATATATCGTATTGAAGATCCTAAAATTATCGTTTCAAATTGTGAGATTTCTCTACATATACATTGACTTGGTATTGAGCTACACAATCCCAAGTCCCAACAATACTTACTTACTTAGAATATAAATGCTGGTCTCAATACCTAGGTTTGGAGTTTTTGGATTCCAAATCGTTCTCATGTTAGAAAAATTTGAACAAACAGTGGTTAATCACGGGCCAAATTATTGATGTATAAAATATTCAGAGTTGGGAATGAAAAGAGTTTCAGTGCTTGTTTTGGTGTTAGAAGGATACAAAGAATTTGGTACCAAAAAAAAAAAGAAAAAGAATTGATAATATATAAGTTGGAAATGATGAAAATCAAAACAGTATTGAGTAATAATTAATAATCATTATTTTAGGCTTGCTTAAATGCTTTTACTTATTTAATAGTCAACATCAAGAATAATTGATATTTAGGGTCCGTTTGGCATTGCTTCTTAGGAAGCGCTTTTGCGTTGTAGCGCTTTTGCCAGTAACACTTCTTACTGGTAGCACTTTTACACATAAGCAGTTTATCGTTTGGCTATTAACATAGAAGTGCTTTTACATTGTACAAAAGTGTTTTTGTTGACGTTTGGTTGCCTAAAGAAAAAGTGCTTTTATTTTATTTTTAAAATTATTTATCATCATAAATAAAAAAAAATTTGAATGAAAATATATTAAATAAAAATTTAAGATTTCTAAAATAAAAATAAAAGATAATACGTTAAAAATTATAACAAATCAAATTGTAAAACGATTGTTGAAAGAAAATGAATTTGCTAATGACAATGAAATTTATCACTAGTATCAACCCGACATAAGATGATTTGCAATCCTCTCGCGTTCGTCATTCATCTCCCTCCCATGAGTTAAATTATGTTGTTCACCTTCTTCTCTTCTAATTGATCCATCATCTTCCGGAGGAAGTAAGTCATCATCATCATCATCATATGGTCTAAACTCCGGATCTGTCATGGAATGAATTCTAATGAAGTTGTGAATCGCCATCAAAGCAACAACAATTTGTACTTGTTTTTCTAAAGAAAAGTTATGAATTTGGCGTATCATTCTCCAACGATTTTTCCAAACACCAAATGTCTTTTCAATTGTGCATCGTAGCGATGAATGTCTATGATTAAAGATTTCTTTTTTTCCTCTTGGTTGACTTCTACGTTGAAAATCAGGAAGATGATATCGTTCACCTTTATAAGGTCCTAAATATCCTTTTATCTGTGGATAACCAGCATCAACTAGATAGTATTTACCTATAAAAAAAAAAGAGAAAAAAATGATTATTATTTGTCAACTTAGAAATAAGCAATATTTTTAACTTGAATTTAAGTTAATATTTACTAACCTGTAGGTGGATGAGGAAATTTCAAATTTGGCCTTCTTAAGGCCTCTACAAATATACGTGCATCATGAGCAGCGCCTTCCCATCCAGCCCATGCAAATGTAAAACACATATTAAAGTCACATACAACCATAACATTTTGTGTAGGGATGCCTTTTCTACCAGTATTTGCCTTTCTCTAGGTACAATAACGGGTATATGTGTCCCGTCAATTGCCCCAATACAATCTTTGAAGTATGGCCAATATCGATTATCTTCTTTAATTTTATCTGGAACTCTCATAAATTGTGGATCACGTGGACCTATGATATCGATAGCCATGCGAGAAATCGCATCTAATACTATTCTAAACCACCTAGACACTGTCTCTCCCGAGTGTTGAAATCTCTCTTGCACCATCCTATTAGTAAATCCATGGCCAATTATGATAAGAAACATGGCTAATGCCTCCACTGCTCGTATTTCTCCACCTTCTTTCAAGCCATATTTATCTATAAGGGTCCCTAACAATTCTTTAAACATTTGTTTTTCCATCCTAAATTGTTCATAGCACCTTATCTCATGACCATTTAAAACCTCAATTACCCATTTGTATCCAGTATGAGAAGAAGTCCTGCATGGTTCTTTATCAACGTATTTAATCCATTCAGAAACAACTACAATGCATGTAAGAGAAACCAATTGAGAAAATTCATCATCGCTCTCATCTGTAGAAGCATGTGTATCATCACTATCACTGTTGCTAGAACTCATATCTATAAAAATGAAAAATATTATTTGGAAAAATGTCAATTATCATTTACAGTCTACAAATGCTTTCCTACACACTTAGAAGGTGGAAACATTAAACACCTACAATAAACAAATCATCAATCACAAAGCATAATCATATAGCACGTACACAAAACTAAAATCACATAAAAATATCTCATAGTCATCATTATAAATTTTATCATCCAAATAAAAATTATTGTTCAACAGAATCCATCATCTAATAACTGGACCAAAATAAATGACAGAAGTAAATAACACAATAATCCTTAAGAAAAATGACAATTAATAAACTAAAAGGTGAGGCACATTAAAGTTTCTTGCTTTTCAGCCACATAATTTGTCGATCTGATTGCTTTAATGCAACAAACATCTCTCTATTCTTTCTTTCAGTTAAGATATCTGCTGCTTTTATAAAAAGCTCCCCATCATTAACAATTTCAGCCATCCCGTCAACAACTTCAATCACTTCCTCAATGCTACAACCAGGCTTGTCTTTGTTTCTGGAGGTGCTACTCCGATTTGCTACTGCATTCATAAGAGCATCTAATTGCTTCGACACCTTAACTCCAATTGAAGGTTTCTTATAGTCTCTTTTCCTTTTTTAATTGGTTTAAAGCACTTCTCTTTTTTTTGCCAAACACCATTTTTTTAAAAAATAAGTGCTTTTACTATTTTAAAAGTGCTTCTGGCCCTCCTAGAAGCAGTGCCAAACGAGCCCTTAATTAATTACTAATTGAAATAAGTTGATGGTGATATCTGACTCAACGAATAGCGGTAGCTCAAAGGTCTGATCAGTATTTCTGACCAGAAAAAGGTCTGCTCGGTATATTTGATAGTTCAGCCTGAAAAATAAAACAATGTTCTGACATTAATTAGAGTGATGCAAGTGTGTTGTTAACCAATGTTCTGCAACTTATTAGAGTGATGGACATGTGGTGTTGGCCGACCAATTATATGAGTTATTTATACTTACACTGCTTGAGATTTATCGTTTTTTTACATACATCTTTTGAGATTTTAAAAATTACACATACATCCCTGAAGTTTTAAAACTATTGCACATAACCCCCTACAGTGAGACAAAAAATGATTAAAAAGTATGTAAAAATGCATGCTAAGGGGTGGAATGATCTAATAAGATTATTCAAGGTGTAAGGTGTAACCTCAATACAAATATTTTTTTCTTTGTTTATTTATTGTTTTGTCTTACAGAGGTTATATGTAATAGTTTTGAAACCTTAGGAATATATGTGTAATTTTTGAAATTCCAAGAGGTATATGTGGAAAAGCGATAAACCTTATAGAGTATAAGTGTAAATAACTCCAGATTATATATCATGGTTAAGTTAGGGGTGGACATAGTTTGAATTGATTCAATTTATGTCTAAAACTACAAATCAAATCAACCTAATCAGTTTGATTTTTTTTTTTTTTTTTCAAAATCAAAACTAATTAAACTATATACTTGACCGAACCAAACTAGTTCATTCATTGTCGGTTTAGTTTGGTTGATTTGAACAGTTTAAGAAGATAGGACAAATAAAAAAACAAAATAATAAAGATATGAACATGAATGGTAAAAAATATATGTCAAGAAGTTAAAGAATAAGATAGAGAAAAGTTGCAAAGTTAGAAGGAAATGGATGCATTGATTAAAGGGAGTTTGAGAAGGAAGGAGGAATGAGATTATGTTGGTCAACTCGTCGATTCTAATCAGCGTGTCAAATTTCATGCGATTCCAAGTTCATACTCGATGATTTCTACTAGTCTTGTTCTAGGTCACCTCGGTACTTCAGAAAGTGAGACTCAAGGTTTGAGCTTGGTGTCACATTTATGGATCTACCCCTGATAAAATATATGACATAAAATTAACTATAAATGAATCGCATAACTCTTTTTTTCTTTCTGTTTTTTAGAAACTACATTACTCAATCATTTATCACAACATTAAGAGTAAATGGTCTTTCATTCCCCTAAAGGTTCTTTCTTTGGCATCTTTAATATATCCTTGGATAGTTACCATATATGACAACCTAGGTAATTAATTCCCTCAAAAGTGTATTGTATTACATTTTTTTTTTGTTGGAGAGTAGTATATACAATTTATGATTTCATTACGACCATATTTTGAAGTTATTTTGATTATTATGACCATATATTTTGCGATTTCATTGTAATTTCATTAAGACCGTAATTAATTTTTAATTTAACTTTAAATCATTAAGACTCTATAAAATGCATTTATTGGGGAGTTTCATTGTAATTTAATTATACTAACATATCCATAGGTAATTTAATTTTGTCTCACTTTTAGGCCGTCTTGACCATCCAGTGTATTTTAGGCTCAGTTTGGTATTGCTATGAGACTGCTATTAAGTAAAACAGTTGTGAATTAAAGTCAGCAGTAAAATAAAGCAGTTGAATGTTTGGTAAACTATGTTTTCAAAAGTGTTGTGAGTGCAAAAAACATTATCAAGGTGTTTGGTAAATTTTAATGTAAAATTGTTGTAGCTGTTTATAATTACTAAAATACACATGATGCTAAAAGTGAATTTGAATTATTTGTTTGGTAAAAAACAAGCCTTTTCTTAGAGAAATTATTCTATATAACCGATATACTGTTACGTAGTATAATTAATCTATGTGACGTCATAATATGGGTGGATGTTATTAATACCATACCCTACAAATATAAACATATCGTCCAATAAGACTGTTACACGTTAGATTGGTTATACCACGTAACGGTACATATATCAGTCATACCCAATAAGTTTTTCTTTAGTTGTTAATAATTTTTTGTCAACAAATTTATATTAACATTAAAATTGCTAAAACAAAATAATTAAAAAAGTATGCATATTATTTTTGTAGGTATATTATAATTTTAATGGTACAAACAAAATACCATAGTTAATAATCAATATAAAATTAAGGATGTCTTGGGCAACTAAAATTTTTAATTAATGGGCTCAACAACGTTTAATCAATTTTGAAAAGCAGGTGGATAACTACTTTTCAAAATTGTAGTGAGTGACATAAAATAGTGAGGCACTATAATTTTTTGTTTTTTTACCAAATATTAAAATTGTTATGAGTGACCTAAAATTGTCATGCACAACAGATTTTGAGTATCCAACAACAATCCCTAACGGGCCCTTAATCTAATGGTTTAAATAAGGTGTAAAAATGGTATGTTAAATGGTGTGGGTGATGAACCTGACCGTATATATATATATACTTCTTCAATTGAGGGATCCCTTATTTAATGGTAAATAAGGGATTTCTTGTGGGGCCCACTTCTCACTATATTTTGATGATCGAAATTCTTTACATATTGGTTCTTTGTTGAAGAATTATCCTTACAAAAAATTAGCTAAATCAAAATTAATTTACCTATTTAATTAAATGGTTATTATTTCAAGTGTTAATCGAAAATATTTTGTTAATTTTATGCAATGATGATTTTCTAATAAAGACCTAAAAGAAAGACGATTTGGATCCTTAAGTACGTACTACATAGAGTGGACCAGAAGAGACATCCCTTATGACCCACTCTATATTGTATTTCAACAATCTGAACCGTTTATCTCATACGTCTCTAATCAAAGATTATTTATGCAAAAAATTAGAAAAATCGAAAATCATTAGGATATCTAATTTTGATTGAAAAATTGATGAACATAATATTTTCAACAAACACTTGAAATGATGATGACCATTTAATTAAACAGCTACATAGTTTCTGATTTATCTAATTTTTTGCAAGGTTGCTTGTTGAAATAAGACTTAAAAAATAGACAAATAAATTGTCAAATTACAATTTAGAATGCGCCCCACAAGCGATCCTTTTTCTACCCTTAAATGAGGGATCGCACGTTCGTTAGAAGGGGCCTATCTATAGTGTGGGTTCAATTCCTAACATCATGTACACTTGAATTAAATTCTATTTTTTTTCTTTTTGTCGAAATCATAAAATAGAGGGAAAAACAAGGAGATGTGGTTAAAGTTTGTAAAGTCATTCTTTTTTATCGCCTTGAGCATTCGAATGCTCGTTTGTAAGGCGATTGTTGTTTGCAAGTTACAACCCACATTTAGGTAAAAAATTAACAAATTCAGTTACATGGTGTTTTTACATATTGCTTGTCAAATATTAATACACAACTACTACAACATAAAACATACAGGTCCAAAAAAGAAAATATTTTGAAAAATAGAAAATAAAAAATACAGGCGATACTATATATTGGTTAATATAAACACATATCTTATCGCTAATGGAGAGCGACGAGCATTAACGCTCACGAAGGAGCATTTGAAGTTTTGAATTAACCCTCGTTGAAAATTTGTCACCCTAAATTTATAATGTGGACTTGTTTAACCTAAGAAAAATATGAGTGGTCTACTTAACATAAAAGAAAGTTAAGAGGGTTAATGAAAACAATGAAAACTTAAAACTAGACTTAAGGTTCATTATCTATACAACTTTTTTGACCACTATATATTATTTATACAACTCAAGCTAGCATGTGAAAATATTAATACACAATTACAAGAAAGTGATACACACAATTCTAAAGAAAAAAGAATCTCAAAAACTCAAAAATTTCGATTATTATTGTGGATTAGTCCCACTGCTAGTAATCAGGGCATTCAAAAAATTGTTTAAAATATGGATCTCATAAATTTAATTATAAAACGTATATCATTGAAAATTGTGAAATAGATGTTCGTATTAGTAACTGTAGTTTAAAAAATAGGCTATACTGCCCTTCAAGCCTATTTTAATTTCCATCCTTTATTTCTACCTCCAATAAATTTTAAGAATATTAATTTACTTATCCCACACATTATATTCTCAAAAAATGTATACCTTTATTTATTTCCTTCCCGATCTCATAACTCTAATCTAGTAACCTTAACACTCTCTCCTCCCTCCTTTTTTAAAAATCTTTTTCCACATTTTTTGTAATCTAATTAATGAGTGTTGCCCCCAAAATGAATAGCAAGTAATTTGAATTTACATGTAATTGTTAGATGAGCTTGCAAAATGGACTTCAATCATGTGGTCAACACTTATTTCGAAGATATGGTCAAAACCAAAACAAGTGCAATAATTGTCTAGGAATTAAGTGCATCAAACTGATTAGTCTTTTATTGTTGACTACCACTATCATTTTTTGTATTGTATTCATCAAGCAATTAATGATCACCTTAGGAAGCTTTTAAGAATCATATATAATTAGATTTGTTGGATTTTATTTCACGTTTACCTGGGCCAAGACTCACTTTAGCTAATTTTTTTTTTTTTGGTGAGTTTTTAGCCTGCTATTGCACTAAAAAAAAAAATTAATATTCTTGTTTATCAAAAAACTCTCAACTCACTCTTGCCAAAAATTATGAAAGTGAATTTAAAATAAAAATCATGACTCATACTTATTTATGTTTATTATTTATTATTATTCTGGAATATATCCAATACAAAGATCAACAATAGCAATGGCATTGATGAGCATTGCCTACTTTTTTGCAGAAGCCTCCTTTTTCACATTCAACTATACAATATTCCCAGCATTTACCATTATTGTTTGGGTCGTCATCCACACCAGGCACACAATTTCCAAGTTTCGGATGATTATTACAACACCTAGAATCAATTTCTTGAGCAATTGCTATCTTGCAAACTGGAATTGAAAACAAATTAAATATTAGTTTTCAGAATTAATGGTCATCATCGTATAATCACACTCATAACATTACGATATGATTAAGCTTGGTTCAAAAGAGTGTGTACATTACGAGATATATTTTTTGGACAGAAAAAAGTGCAAATAGACTTAATTACAGAATAAAAATCATAATAACACTGACAAAAGAAAAAAGTGTATGGGTTTGCTAGTACTTAAATAAACCCTAGCTAAATGCGTGGATGCACTTGAATGTTGTTAGACCGTACGTAGGAACTTCCAATAATAGATTCTTATAGTGGAAAAGTAGAAAAAAACCATTAAGTCACATGAACATATGAAATAAATAAAAATCAATAAAAATTTGACCCATAAAAAGAAGGAGCGTAAATGCATGTGTTTTCTACTACTTGAACTACCCTAATAACTTGCATGCACATGAAATATGTTAGACTATAGAAAATTGAAAAGGCTTAGACAACGATAATATGATTCAATATCATTAAAACAAACCTGCACTGAATAAAAGCATCGACATAAGGACAATAGATGCAAATGTAACCTTAGTCATTTTTTTTCCTGAGAATTGATTCACTTCTCCACTTCTTATGTTGAAAATGTTGCAAAAATCTGTGGTATATATAGTCGGATGTAAGAAGCAGATATCTGAAATAACCTATGGATATTAAAGATAATTAAATTCCAATGAAACTCCCAAATAAATGTATTTTATAGGGTCAAGAGTATATTTACAATGAAATTACGGTATTATGATTTCATTACGACCATATATTTAATTTGATCATTATGACCATACATTTTGCGATTTCATTGTAATTTGATTAAGACCGTAATTAATTTGTAATTGTATACACTACTCTCCATATATTAAAGTTATATGGTCGTAATGAAATCATTAATGAAATCATAAATTGTATTTCATATATTTTGTGATTTCATTAATGATTTCATTAAGATCATAATTAAATATTTTGCGATATCATAATAATAATGATTGAAATAGATTAAAGTTATAATAATGATTTAAATATATTGAAGTTATTTTGATCAAAAGATATGGTCATAATAATCAAAATAACTCAAATATATGGTCGTAATATACAATTTATAATTTCATTAATGATTTCTTTACGACCATATAACTTCAATATATGGAGAATAATGTATACAATTGAAAATTAATTACGGTCTTAATCAAATTACAATGAAATTTCAAAATATATGGTCATAATGATCGTGATATCATTAATTATTTTAGTAAGACGGTAATTAAATATTTTGCGATTTCATCAAATAATGATTTAAATATATTGAAGTTATAATAATGATTTAAATATATTGAAGTTATAATAATGATTTAAATATATTGAAGTTATTTTTATCAAAATTTATGGTCATAATAATAAAAATAACTTCAATATATGGTCGTAATGAAATCATAAATTGTATACAATTTATGATTTCATTAATGATTTCTTTACGACCATATAACTTCAATATATGGAGAGTAATGTATACAATTAAAAATTAATTACAGTCTGAATGAAATTACAATGAAATAGCAAAATATATGGTCATAATGATCAAAAAAACTTCAATATATGGTCGTAATGAAATCATAAATTGTACTGCAAAAATCTACTTTATATATAGTCGAAAGTAAGAAGTAGATAGCTAAAATAACCTATGATATTAAAGCATAATTAAATTACAATGAAACTCTCTAATAAATGCATTTTATAGCTAGGGTCAAGAGTATATTTACAATGAAATTACGGTTTTATAATTTCATTAGGACCATATATTGAAGTTATTTTGATCATTATGACCATATATTTTACGATTTCATTGTAATTTCATTAAGATCGTAATTAATTTTAATTTAACTTTAAATATACTCTTAACTCTATAAAATACATTTATTAGCAAGTTTCATTGTAATTTAATTATGCTTTAATATACATAGGTTATTTTAGCTATCTACTTCTTACTTCCAACTATATATACTGCAGATTTTTGCAACATTTTCAACAAAAAAAGTGGAGAAGGGAATTAATTTTTTCGGGAAAAAAGATGACTAAGGTTACATTCGCATCTATTGTCCTTATGTCGATGCTTTTATTCAATGCAGGTTTGTTTCAATGATCTTGAATTATATTATCCTTGTCTAAACTTTTTCAATTTTCTATAGTCTAACATATTCCATGTGCATGCAAGCTATTAGGATAGTTCAAGTAGTAGAAAACCTATGCATGTACGCTGCTTCTTTTTATGGGTCAAGTTTTTATTGATTTTTATTTATTTCATATGTTCATGTGATTTAATGGTTTTTTTTTTCTACTTTTCCACTATAAGAATTTATTATTTTAAGTTCCTACGTACGGTTTAACAACATTCAAGTGCATCTACACATTTAGCTAGACTTTGTTTAAGTACTAGCAAACCCATACACTTTTTTTTTTTTTTTTGTCAGTGTTATTATGATTTTTATTCTGTAATTAAGTCTATTTGCACTTTTTTTTGTCCAAAGAATCTATCTCATAATATACACACTCTTTCAAGCTTAATCATATCGTAATGTTAATTATGAGTGTGATTATACGATGCTGACCATTAATTCTGAAAAAACTAATACTTAATTTGTTTTCAATTCCAGTTTGCATGACAACAATTGCTCAAGAAATTGATTCTAGGTGTTGTAATAATCATCCGGAACTTGGAAATTGTGTGCCTGGTGTGGATGACGACCCAAACAAGAATGGTAAATGCTGGGAATATTGTATAGTTGAATGTGAAAAAGGAGGCTTCTGCAAAAAAGTAGGCAATACTCATCAATGTCATTGCTATTGTTGATCTTTGTATTAGATATATTTCAGAATAATAATAAATAATAAATATACATAAGTATGAGTCATGATTTTTATTTTAAATTGGCTTTCATAATTTTTGGCAAGAGTGAGTTGAGAGTTTCTTGATAAACAAGAATATTATTATTATTTGTTTTAGTGCAATAGCAGGCTAAAGACTCACACAACAAAAAAAAAAAAAAAAAACACTAGCTAAAGTGAGTCTTGGCCCAAGTAAACATGAAATAAAATCCAACAAATCTAATTATATATGATTCTTAAAAAGCTTCCTAAGGTGATCATTAATTGCTTGATGAATACAATGCAAAAAATGATTGTGGTAGTTAACAATAAAAGACTAATCAGTTTGATGCACTTATTCCTAGACGATTATTGCACTTGTTTTGGTTTTGACCATATCTTCGAAAACCACATGATTGAAGTCCATTTTGCAAGCACGTCGGAACAATTACATGTAAATTAAAATTACTTGCTCTTCATTTTGGGGGCAACACTCATTAATTAGATTAAAAAAATGTGGAAAAAGATTTAAAAAAAGGAGGGAGGAGAGAGTGTTAGGGTTACTAGGTTAGAGTTATGAAATTGGGAAGGAAATAAATAAAGGTATACATTTTTTGAGAATATTAATGTGTGGGATAAGTAAATTAATATTCTTAAAATTTATTGGAGGTAGAAATAAAGAATGGAAATTAAAATAAGCTCGAAAGGCAGTATAGCCTATTTTTTAAACTACAGTTACTAATACGAACATCTACATCTGAATTGATTCAATTTATGTCTAAAACTACAAATCAAATCAACAGATTTTGGGTATCTAACAACAATCCCCAACGGGCCTTTAATCTAATGGTTTAAATAAGGTGTAAAAATGGTCTGGGTCATGAACCTAACCCCATATATATATATATATATATATATACCTCTTTAATTGAGGAATCCTTCATTTCATGGTAAATAAAGGGTCTCTTTTGGGGCCCACTCCTCATTATATTTTGATGATTGAAATCATTTACAGATTGGGTCTTTGTTGAAGAATCATCCTTACAACAATCTGAACCGTTTATTTCATATGTCTCTATTCAAAGATTATTTATGCAAAAAATTAGAAAAATGGAAAATCATTAAGATATCTAATTTTGATTGAAAAATTGATAAACATAATATTTTCGACAAACACTTGAAATGATGATGACCATTTAATTAAATAGGTACATAGTTTCCGATTGTTGAAATAAGACTTAAAAAATAGACAACTTCAATTGTCGAATTACAATTTAGAATGGGCCCCACAAGCGATCCTTTTTTTATCCTTAAATGAGGGATCTCACGTTAGAATGGGCCTATATATACTGTGGGTTCAATTCCCAAAATCATGTACACTTGAATTAAATTCTGTTTTTTTTTCTTTTTATCGAAATCAAAAAATAGAGGGAAAAATAAGAAGATGTGGTAAAAGTTTGTCAAGTCATTCTTTTTTATCGTCTTGAACATTTGAATGCTCGTTTGTAACGCAATTGTTGTTCGCAAGTTACAACCCACATTTAGGTAAAAAATTAACAAATTCATTTACATGGTGTTTTTACATATTCCTTATCAAATATTAATACACAACTACAACAACGTAAAACATATAGGTCCAAAAAAGAAAATATTTTGAAAAATAGAAAATAAAAAATACAGGCAATACTATATATTGGTTAATATAAACACATATCTTATCGCTGATGGAGAGTGACGAGCATTAACGCTCACGAAGGAGCATTCGAAGTTTTGAATTAATCCTCGTTGAAAATTTGTCACCCTAAATTTATAATGTGGTCTTGTTTAACCTAAGAAAAATATGAGTGGATCTACTTAAGAGAAAACAAAGTTAAGAGGGTTATTGAAAACAATGAAAACTTGAAACTAGACTTATGGTTCACCATCTATAAAACTTTTTGGACCACTATATATTATCTATACAACTCAAGCATGTGAAAATATTAATACACAATTACAAGAAAGTGATACACACAATTCTAAAGAAAAAAGAATCTCAAAAAAAAAAAAATTTGGATTAGTGGCACTGACTGTTAGAAATCAGGGTATTCAAACAATTGTTTAAAATATGGATCTCATAAATTTAATTATAAAAAGTAAGTTTAATTATCATTGAAAATTGTGAAATAGATGTTCGTATTAGTAATTGTAGTTCAAAAAGTAGGCTATACGTACTGCCCTTCGAGCCTATTTTAATTTCCATCCTTTATTTCTACCTCCAATAAATTTTAAGAATATTAATTTAGTTATATATGCTTAAAAAATGTATACCTTTATTTATTTCCTTTCCGGTCTCATAACTCTAACCTAGTAACCCTAACACTCTCTCCTCCCTTCCTTTTTGTAATCTAATTAATGAGTGTTGCCCCCAAAATGAAGAGCAAGTAATTTGAATTTACATGTAATTGTTAGACGAGCTTGCAAAATGGACTTCAATCATGTGGTCAACACTTGTTTTCGAAGATATGGTCAAAACCAAAACAAGTGCAATAATTGTCTAGGAATTAAGTGCATCAAACTGATTAGTCTTTTATTGTTGACTACCACATCATTTTTTGCATTGTATTCATCAAGCAATTAATGATCGCCTTAGGAAGCTTTTAAGAATCATATATAATTAGATTTGTTGGATTTTATTTCACGTTTACTTGGGCCAAGGCTCACTTTAGCTAGTTTTTTTTTTTTTTTTGTGTGAGTCTTTAGCCTGCTATTGCACTAAACAAAAAAAAATTAATATTCTTGTTTATCAAGAAACTCTCAACTCACTCTTGCCAAAAATTATGAAAGCAAATTTAAAATAAAAATCATGACTCATACTTATTTATGTTTATTATTTATTATTATTCTGGAATATATCCAATACAAAGATCAACAATAGCAATGGCATTGATGAGCATTGCCTACTTTTTTGCAAAAGCCTCCTTTTTCACATTCAACTATACAATATTCCCAGCATTTACCATTATTGTTTGGGTCGTCATCCACACCAGGCACACAATTTCCAAGTTTTGGATGATTATTACAACACCTAGAATCAATTTCTTGAGCAATTGCTATCTTGCAAACTGAAATTGAAAACAAATTAAATATTAGTTTTTCAGAATTAATGGTCATCATCGTATAATCACACTCATAACATTACAATATGATTAAGCTCGGTTCAAAAGAGTGTGTATATTACGAGATATATTCTTTGGACAAAAACAAGTGTAAATGGACTTAATTATAGAATAAAAATTATAATAACATTGACAAAAGAAAAAAGTGTATGGGTTTGCTAGTACTTAAATAAACCCTAGCTAAATGCGTGTATGCACTTGAATGTGTTAGACCATTCGTAGGAACTTCCAATAATAGATTCTTATAGTGAGAAAGTAGAAGAAAACCATTAAGTCACATGAACATATGAAATAAATAAAAATCAATAAAAACTTGACCCATAAAAATAAAAAACGTAGATGCATGAGTTTTCTACTACTGAAACAACCCTAATAGCTTGCATGCACATGAAAAATGTTAGACTATAGAAAATTGAAAAGGCTTAGACAACAATAATATGATTCAAGATCATTAAAACAAACCTGCACTGAATAAAAGCATTGACATAAGGACAAAAGATGCGAATGTAACTTTAGTCATCTTTTTTCTTGAGAATTAATTCACTTCTCCACTTTTTTTTGTTGCAAATGTTGCAACAATCTACAGTATATATAGTGCGAAGTAAGAACTAGATAGCTAAAATAGCCTATGAATATTAAAGTATAATTAAATTACAATGAAACTCCCTAATAACTGTATCTTATAGAGTTAAGGGTATATTGAAAGTTAAATTAAAAATTAATTACGGTCTTAATCAAATTATAATGAAATCGTAAAATATATGGTCATAATGATCAAAATAACTTCAATATATGGTCATAATAAAATGCATTTATTAGGGATTTCATTGTAATTTAATTATGCTTTAATATCCATAGGTTATTTTAGCTATCTACTTCTTACTTCTGACTATATATAATGCAGATTTTTGCAATAGATTTTATTACGACCAGAAGTTATTTTGATCATTAAGACCATATATTTTGCGATTTCATTGTAATTTCATTAAGACCGTAATTAATTTTTAATTGTATACATTACTCTCCATATATTGAAGTTGTATGGTCGTAAAAAAATCATTAATGAAATCATAAATTGTATACCATAAATTGAAGTTATTTTGATTATTATGACCATATATTTTGATCATTATGGCCATATATTTTGATCAAAATAACTTCAATATATTTAAATCATTATTTTGATGAAATTGTAAAATATTTAATTACAATCTTAATGAAATCATTAATGAAATCGCAAAATATATAGTCATAATGATCAAAAAACTTCGTCGTAATGAAATCATAAATTGTATACAATTTATGATTTCATTATGACCATATAACTTCAATATATGGATAGTGTATACCATTAAAAATTAATTATGGTCTTAATGAAATTACAATAAAATCGCAAAATATAGGGTCATAATGATCAAAATAACTTCAATATATGGTCGTAATGAAATCATAAGACCATAATTCATTTTAAATATACTCTTGACCCTATAAAATGCATTTATCAAGGGAGTTTCATTGTAATTTAATTATGCTTTAATATCCACAGGTTATTTTAGCTATCTACTTCTTACTATATATACTGCAAATTTTTGCAACATTTTCAACAAAAGAAGTGGAGAAGTGAATTAATTCTCGAGAAAAAAGATGACTAAGGTTACATTCGCATCAATTGTCCTTATGTTGATGCTTTTATTCAGTGCAGGTTTGTTTCAATGATCTTGAATCATATTATCCTTGTCTGAGCCTTTTCAATTTTCTATAGTCTAACATATTCAATGTGCATGCAAGCTATTGGGGTAGTTCAAGTAGTAGAAAACCCTTGCATGTACGCTTCTTCTTTTTATGGGTCAAGTTTTTATTGATTTTTATTTATTTCATATGTTCATGTGACTTAATGGTTTTTATCTACGTTTATGGTTCATGTACTCATAATCATATCGTAATGTTATGAGTGTGATTATACGATAATGACCGTTAATTCTGGAAAAACTAATACTTAATTTGTTTTCAATTCCAGTTTGCAAGATAGCAATTGCTCAAGAAATTGATTCTAGGTGTTGTAATAATCATCCGAAACTTGGAAATTGTGTGCCTGGTGTGGATGATGACCCAAACAAGAATGGTAAATGCTGGGAATATTGTATAGTTGAATGTGAAAAAGGAGGCTTCTGCAAAAAATTAGGCAATGCTCACCAATGCCATTGCTATTGTTGATCTTTGTATTGGATATATTGCAGAATAATAATAAATAATAAACATAAATATGTATGAGTCATGATTTTTATTTTAAATTGGCTTTTATAATTTTTGGCAAGAGTGAGTTGAGAGTTTCTTGATAAACAAGAATATTATTTTTTTTTTTTTTAGTGCAATAGCGGCCTAAAGACTCACACAACCAAAAAAAACACTAACTAAAGTGAGTCTTGGCCCAAGTATTATGATAAATACAATGCAAAAAATGATTATGGTAGTCAACAATAAAAGACTAATCAGTATTATGCACTTAATTCCTAGACAATTATTGCACTTGTTTTGGTTTTGACCATATCTTCAAAAACAAGTGTTGACCACATAATTAAAGTCCATTTTGCAAGCTCGTCTAAACAATTACATGTAAATTCAAATTACTTGCTCTTCATTTTGGGGGCAACACTCATTAATTAGATTTAAAAAAAGGAGGGAGGAGAGAGTGTTAGGCTTACTAGGTTTGAGTTATGAGACCAGAAAGGAAATAAATAAATGTATACATTTTTGAGAATATAATGTGTGGGATAAGTAAATTAATTTTCTTAAAATTTATTGGAGGTAGAAATAAAGGATGGAAATTAAAATAGGCTCGAAGGGCAGTATAGCCTATTTTTTAAACTACAATTACTAATACAAACATCTATTTCACAATTTTCAATGATAAATAAACTTACATTTTATAATTAAATTTATGAGATCCATATTTTAAATAATTGTTCGAATGCCCTAATTAAACAGTCAGTGGCACTAATCCACAATAATAATCGAAATTTTTTATTTTTTGAGATTTTTTTTCTTTAGAATTGTGTGTATCACTTTCTTGTAATTGTGTATTAATATTTTCACATGCTTGAGTTGTATAGATAATATATAGTGGTCAAAAAAGTTGTATAAATAATGAACCATAAGTCCCGTTTTAAGTTTTCATTGTTTCATTAACCCTCCTAACTTTGTTTTCTATGAAGTAGATCCACTAGTATTTTTCTTAGGTTAAACAAGTCCACATTATAAATTTAGGATGACAAATTTTCAACGAGGGTTCGAAACTTCGAATGCTTCATCGGGAGCGTTAATGCTCGTCACTCTCAATCAGCGATAAGATATGTGTTTATATTAACCAATATATAGTATTGACTGTATTTTTTATTTTCTATTTTTCACAATATTTTCTTTTTTGGACCTATATGATTACTTTGTTGTGGTTGTGTATTAATATTTGACAAGCAATATGTAAAAACACCATGTAAATGAATTTGTTAATTTTTTACCTAAATGTGGGTTGTAACTTGCGAACAACAATCACGTTACAGACGAGCGTTTGAAGTTTTTGAGTCTAGCGTTCGAATGCTCAGCGCAAGAAAAAACAATGACTTGACAAACTTTTACCACATCTCCTTATTTTTCCCTCTATTTTCTGATTTCGACAAAAAGAAAAAATACACAATTTAATTCAAGTGTACATGATATTGGGAATTGAACCCACACTATATATAGGCCCCTTGTAACGTGAGATCCCTCATTTAAGGGTAAAAAAAAGATCCCTAACTTGTAGGGCCCATTCTAAATTGTAATTCGACAATTGAAGTTGTCTATTTTTTAAGTCTTATTTCAACAATCAACCTTGCAAAAAATTAGATAAATCGGAAACTATATAGCCGTTTAATTAAATGGTCATCATCATTTTAAGTGTTTGTAAAAAATATTATGTTCGTCAATTTTTCAATCAAAATTAGATATTCTAATGATTTAGAATTTTCTAATTTTTTGCATAAATAATCTTTGAATAAAAACCTATGAAATAAACGGTTCGGATTGTTGAAACACAATATAGAATGGGTCATAATGGATGCCTCTTCGGGCCCACTCTATGTAGTACTTAAACATCCAAACCATCTATCTTTTAGGTCTTTATTCAAAAATCATCGTTGCATAAAATTAACAAAATATTTTCGATTAACACTTGAAATAATAAACATTTAATCAAACATGTAAATTATTTTTGATTGAGCTAATTTTTTGCAAGGATGATTCTTTAACAAAGACCCAATATGTAGAGGATTTTTATCATCAAAATATAATAAGGAGAGGGCCCCACAAGAGACCCCTTATTTACCATTAAATCAGGGATCGATCCCTCAATGAAAGAAGTATATATATAGGGTCAGGTTCATAACCCACACCATTTTACATACTATTTTTACACCCTATTTAAACCATTAGATTAAGGGCCCGTTGGGGATTGTTGTTGGACACCCAAAATTTGTTGTGGATGACAATTTTAGGTCACTCACAACAATTTTAGTGTTGGTAAAAAACCAAAAAACTATAGTGCCTCACTATTCTATTTCACTCACTACAATTTTGAAAAGCAGTTAAAAATAGTATGTGAAATGGTGTGGGTCTTGAACCTGACCCATATATATATATACAAAAATGTTCTAAAGCTAACTAGTTAGTAAGTTAATACAAAACTAACCACGATGTTGGGCCTACCGCACAATGTAATTTCAAAATCCGAACAGTCTATTTTTTAGGTTATACTTGAAAGATCATCTTTGTAAAAACTCTTCAAAATCGAAAGTCATTTAGTTATTTGATTATAATAACAACTACTTATATTCTTTTATCGAAAACCGTGATCGTTTATTTATTTGATCACAATTAAATAACTAAATGATTTCTGATTTAGTTAATTTTTTACAATGATGATTTTTGAAGTAGGGTCTAAAAAATGGACGGTTCAAATTATGATATTAGTTATGTGGTGGGCCCAAAAACATAGTTAGTTTCGTATTAACTTGCTAACCAATTAGCTTTAGAGCATTCCTATATATATACAAAGAGCTTCAAGTGTGAGATCCCACATTTAGTGTTAAATGTGGGATAGAGCGGATGGACCAACTCCATATAGTTTTTCAACAATCTAAACCGTCTATTTTTTAGGTCTCTATTCATAGATTATCCTTGCAAAAAATTAGCCAAATTGGAAATCATTTGTCTATCTCACTTTGATCAAATAAATGGACAGTTTTATGGAAAATATTTGGTTCGTCTATTTATTTGATCAAAGTTAAATAGGCAAATTATTTCTAATTTAGCTAATTTTTTGCAAGGATGATCTTTGAATAGAGACCTAAAAAATAGACGATTCGAATCGTTAAAATATTATATAGAGTGAGCCCTATGAGGGATCCCATAAATAAAATTATTTATGAGATCTCACACTTGAAAGGGCTTGTATATATATATATATATATATATATATAGTCCTTCTGTAAAGAGGATGTCCGCATTTTACAAAATTTACGGATGTGGACTATCTAGTCGTCTTCCCGTAGACATCCACTAAACCCTGGAGACCAAACTTGCTACAGTACCTGTCGATCAAAATTTGCGGCCGTCTACCAGATAGTTCACATTCGCAAATTTTATAAAATGCAGACATTCTCTCTAGTGAAAATCTCTCTCTTTCTCTCTTTCTCTCTCTCTCTCTCTCTCTCTATATATATATATATATATGGGAAAAGATTATGGCCCTATAATTTGTGCCCAATTGTGTGCCCTAATGACATAGAATTTGATGTGGCTAAGTTATTAATTTGTACATGTCATTTTTAATTTACCACATCACTTAAATGAAAAGACATTTGTATCTATTGATAATTAAACCTAAATTCTAAAACCCCTTCTCCATTCTTTCTGTATAAACTAAAAATTTAATTTAATTTTTAGATTAAAATGCACTATTGGTCCACTAATTTTAACTTTTTTCCCAATTTGGTCCACGATTTATTTTTTGTCTCAATACAATCCAGTTATTAATTAACTTGGCCCAACTTAGTCTATTCTGTCAGTTTTTTGTTAACGCCCGTCTATTTTCATCACGTGCCGCACACGTATTTGTTTGTTGAGGACAAACGAGTAATTTCACGAGGGATAGATTTTTATCTACCTTCTGCACATAAATCACACTTCCTCCCGCCATTGCTTTCAGACATCCCCGCCAAAAACTCGTCCTCTCTTATTTTCTGTATAACCCATCAGATAGGTTAAAGGAATACCAAAGCTTTCCATATTTTCGATCCCAATATGTCGTCCAACTAAAATTCTTCAACCCACAATCCCTACACTTCACCAGGAAGGTTTTGTCATTGCGGAAAGCTTGAGGTGATAAGGACCAGCTGGACCGATACGAATCCAGGAAGAAGATTTAAGGCTTGTTTAATACTGAAGGTAAGCAAGTATGGGTAATGGATCTTTGTGTGGTGTGAGTGAATATTGCTTTATTCAAGGTATTTTTTCGATTTAAGGTAATGGATATTTCTCTGTGTGGGTGAGAATTTGTTGATTTTGTAGCGAAATGGAGGATGTCACTTCTGCAACTGGTTAGAACCTCCTATGTGCGCACGTTCTAGGCAACTGATTCCTGGATTGCTTAAAAGGATAGATCCACTAGAAGAGGAATTGAAATTGGTTCACAAAAGGGTGAAGTGGTTGCGCCTATGTTTGATTATGTCCTGGGTTTTCTTCATAGTGACGATGATGATAAGATAAAACTTTGGTGTGGGGGTGGCAGGGTATGCTATGCTTTGGGTTGGTTGAAATTCTATATTTTGGGGTGGTTTGATGCAGTAAAGTAGATATAGTTTCGGGTAGATGTTAAACCCTATGGTTGTAATTGTAATGGAAGCAAGTACTATAATTGTAATGGAAGCAAGTTCATCTATGGTGAACATTTATATTGAAATGAAGCTGCGCTTATTTAATTTTGGGAAAACAATATAATTTTCTTTTGATATATTATAGGTACATAAAATTGGAACAATTGGTTTAGTAAGAAGAAATTGACATAATTACATCACATTTTGAGCTAGTTATGCATGAGCTATGCATTTAAGATAAACCATAAAGTGAAATAAACTTTAGATTTTGGCTGGAAGCCTCTATCAAATTCAACCATAGAAAATAAATAAAGCATGAATTGAAGGCTGTAATGTGTGTAAATACATTAAGCATGTTGGCCAAACCCTTGCAATAATTAAAATACACATTCAAGCTGCCATAGTCATTAAAATACACAATTTAACATGTTTTTAAGGCCATTAAAATACATAAATCAACAAGGATAACCATAAAGGCCTGCAAGATACACATCCACATCAAAATACACATCTAAATGCTGATGCATGCAAAATTAACATCCATTCCAAAATACACAAAATGCACTTCATCTCCAAGTTCCAGCTTTCATGCAGCCCTAATCCTTCCAGCCTCTACCCCTTTTGGCAGGAGATTCGAACCTCTTTTGAAGGCTCACTGCTACAGAGGAAGCCTGTGATGAATTAACACCCTTAGCTCTTCCCCTCCCTTTTCCTCTGGGTCTACCTTTCCCTCTTTCTCTTGTCATCTATCAAATAAACAATGTTTACAAACATTTGGTCAACATCAACTACCATGATAATCACTTATTAATGAGTTAAGTAATTACCATTGCATTTCAGGGTTGGTCTTGGCCCTGGGGAACTTGGCCTTGGGCCTGAAGAGCTTGGCCTTGGGCGAGTTGGTCTTGAGCTTGTTCAAGTGCCACACAAAACCATTAGCAGTTTGAACCATATATTAAACAATCAAACAAAGAATATTAAAATGGTCTTACTCAGTACCTGAGAATTGCTTGAGCTACCAATGACCCTTCCACATGTTTTGGTGTTGTGACCCTTCTGCCCACACTTACTGCATCTAATTGTTACCCATAGCCTTCTTAGTTTGATTGTGGGTGGTGGTGCCAAAGGGTTTGCATTTGGATTGTCTGGAACTAGGTGGGTAGCTGGGACTTTACCTGCACTTTTGGTTCTACACTTCTTTGGCCTTCCTGGTTGTTTCTTGAATAGGGGAGGTGCAAGTTGAGCATTATCAGACTTTGGCCATAAATCCATGCTAGGCATAGGATAGATCATGGGATTATATGCCTTGAAGTATGCATCCTTCTTGTAACAATTATGAACATAATCCAATGGGTTTTCCTCTCTAAACCAAATGCAAGCAATGACATGTTGGCAAGGAATCTCATTCAGATCCCACCTTCTACAGCTGCAAGTCCACTGCCTAAGATCCACACACATAGTGGTCTCATGCATGGTTCAAACCTCATAGATTCTATCTCCTGCAAGTTTAGGGTTGCACATGCTTGTATCAATTTTCCTTTTCTCCATTATCTTCAGTATTCTTGGACCAATGGGATGCTTCCAACTCCTACATGCAGCCCTCCTATTAGCCATCCTTAACATCAAGTAATGTCTAATTTCTTCAAGCATGGTAAGTATTGGTTTGTCCCTTGCTCCTAGTATAACACTATTGAAACTCTCACATAGATTATTCAAGAGTATATCACACTTTGTGTGAGTCCCAAAGTGAGCTCTACTCCACTGTTTTGGTGGTTTATCATTAAGCCAACCCCATGTTTTATCATTCAACACCCTCATCTTATCCATCTCTGTCTTCCACCATGGTTCATAAGTTGCCCTAGCAGCAGCCCACAAGACATTTTTCAATGCAAGCCCAGGATACTTAAGTTTGAAGTTACTATGCAAATGCCTGACACACATCCTGTGTTCAGCTGTGGGTAAAAGGGTTTCTATGGCTGGAACCAAACCCTTCTGTTTATCACTCATAAAAACCCAGTGAGATGCATCCTCAATCTTCAAGTCTTTCATTAGAAGCTCTAGAAACCACATCTATGAGCTCTTGTTTTCAATTTCTACAATGGCATATGCAACAGGGAATAAACCATTGTTGGGATCTATACCAACTGCTGTCAATATCTGACCTAGATATGGGCATTTGATGTGGCACCCATCAACACCAATAATTGGTCTGCATCCATTTAAGAACTTATCCCTGCATCCATCCAAGCAAATGTATATCCTTTGAAACACCCTTTTGCCACCCTCCTCCCTTGAGCATATTTTCACTGTGGAACCTTTATTGGTTCTCAACAACTTAGCTGCATAGTCATTGAGTCTGGCATACTGCTCCACATAATAGCCTTCATTCAGGACATGGGCCTTCCTCATAGTTCTGTAAACCTTGTTCCTTGAGATACTTAGACCATAATCTTTTCTAACCTGACTTTGAAAACTTTATAAATTCCAGTTTGAATCCAATCTGAGTCTCTCAACATATCTATCAACAACTTAATTTGCATCTACATGCCTCACATTTCCTGCTTTAGTACATTGATGCTCCAACTACAATTTCTTGATAACCCATGTATCAGAACCACCATACTTGGGATTGCATATGACTATGAATGGACAACCCTTACTGCCTACACATATGACATTCAACCTTATATTATCATTCTTTACAAACCTCAACTTTCTGCCATTCACAATCCCCCACTCTTTAATTAATTCAATAGCATTATCCTTGCTAGGGAAATGTTGCCCTATTTCCATAATAGGATTTTTCAAATCTATCTCTTTGTTGAATACCTTGAACTTTGGCACCTTTCTTTTAACCCTCTTTTCACCTTCATTAGATGAAGACTCACTCAGACTCTCAAGCTCATCAGAGTCATGACAATCATCTGAAATCTCACCTGCATCATTAGTAGCAGTCACAGGATCAATTTCAGGGTCAACATTGTCAGAAAACATAGCTTCATCACCATGTTCATCACCCTGCTCATCACCAGAATACTCATATTCACTATCCACTAACTCTTCATCTTCATCATCACCTTACTCATCAGCCTGGCCATCATATTGTTCATCACCATGCTCAACAACCTCATCACCATGTTCAACAGCCTCATCATCGCCTTGCTCATCACTACTCTCATCACCATGCTCATCACCACTCTCATCACCACTCTTACCACCATCTTCTATAACCTGCGTAGCTGCAAGTTGATCAAACATCTTCTCAGATACAGAGACCTATGTTAATAATTTGACAGTGTCAACCTCATCTATCCCTAAACTATACTCTGGACCATGCAAACTGGGCCACACAGTAGATGACTGACTCTCATGCTCATTTCTGATTGGATTTGGGCCTGTTAAGTAGATAACTGCAACCCTATTGGCTGGTACAATAGCAACCATATTAAGTACCTCTCTGTCAGATCTAATATAAACTAGGCTTTCTGACCCATTGAGGTTAGGAACCTTATAGTATACACTACACTTCTCGGGCTCAATCTTTTCCCTCTTAACTTCATATCCAAGTTCTTCACCAATTTTCATAATGTCCAATAAAAACAAAAGGTCTGCTGAAAGAAAGTCTAGGAAACACACCTTCCCCCCCCCCCTTATAAACCCCATCAGTAATGTCGCCCCCATAGTGAGTTTATATTGTAAGCCCATCAGGATCACCTACAAACAATAACTAGCTGTTTAAGTAACACATTCTTCACCATAAACAATAAAGATATTAGGAAATAAAATGAAGTACAAATTTGGTAAACTAAGTTGGTATCCGAAAAGTTAATTAAATACCAAATTAATGACCATATGGTAATTTAAGACAAACAAAAAATTCTTGGCAAAAAAAAAAAAAAGCAAAGACAAACAAAAATGGAAATCAAAAGTTTAACTACCAATGTTAAACCCTATACCTTATTTCGTACCAGCCTTCAATGTTCAATTACCAATGCCCAAAATTCATTACTTTTGAGTACAGCATACCCATGTTTAAAAAATCAAAATATATTCCCATACTTTTGAGTATTAGCAGACAATATATATTCTCATCTCTAAGAGTGGCAGACCATCGAGAACAACCAAGAAGCAAACAAACATTGAAGACCACATAATAGTAAAAAACCCTAAACGTGGCAGGCCATGGAGAATAAAGGGTGATGTACCCCATGAAAACACTACTAACCTTTTCAGACAAAAGATTCTCAGCAAACAAACAAAAGAAACAAAAGTAAAATGCCAAGAAAAAACAAAAAAAATATTCTCAACAAACAAACAGCAGCAAAATGTCGAATACACACTTACCGTATATGGGATTATCTCCATCCCATTGAAAATCAAGAACCATCCTCGCAAAATTGCTATAAAACCGAATTAACCCACTGATTAGTCTTCTCTGACTACATTGGATCCAATTAATTTCAAGCTTGGATTGAAATTTTCCACTCCTCTTTTTTTTTTTTCACTTTTTCGAATATACTGCCTATGTGAGAGTATGTGACAATGTTGTTACCTTTTGGAGTCTTCGACCTTCAATATCCCCCGTGAAATTACTCGTTTGTCCTCAACAAACGAACACGTGTGCGGCACGTGATGAAAATAGACGGGTGTTAACAAAAAATTGACGGAATGGACTAAGTTGGGCCAAGTTAATTAATAACTAGGTTGTATTGAGACAAAAAATAAATCGTGGACCAACTTGGGAAAAGGGTTAAAATTAGTAGACCAACGGTGCATTTTACTCTTATTTTTAATATTGTTAAACAATATTAGAGAAAATTACATATTTGGTCCACTTATTTTATACTTAGTTCAATTTTGGTTCACGATCTTTTTTAAGTTCTGTTTTGGTCCACTAATTGTTTCATTTGTTCAATAAAGGTCCAGATTTGTGACTTTAAATTCGTTGGGTTGTGTTTTCTTTAATTATAATTGAAGTATAAGTTATATTTCATCATTTCTTAGTCATAAAAACAAATTTGGAGTATTAGAATCTAAAAGAATTGAGATTGGGTGAAGTTTGAAAAATTGGCAGTTTCGAGTACTCTACTTTGGGGTCAATTATCTTGAGTTTTAGAACTCCAATTTGAATGATCTTTATATGGTTGTAAAAAAGAAATGTATAACTTTAAAACAAATATATGTTTGCTGAATTTTAGTGAGATTTGATAGGGTAAAAGGCATAACAAATTTGAGAAATAAATCTGGACCTTTATTGAACAAGTGGAACAATTAGTGGACCAAAAAAAAACTTAAAAAAGATTGTGTACTAAAATTGAACTAGGTATAAAATAACTGGACTAAATTTATAATTTCCTCAACAATATTATAGTCCTTACTCTAATAATAGGTTACTCTTAGAGCTGGAGCATGACATGGGTGTTATTGTCTACTTACCTACACCGCACTATTGCCGTTAAGGGAGTTCACACAAATTTCAATCCAAACTCAAATGCAGATTGACATAATAGATTGATAGACTAGAGGGCCGAGGGTTGGACAAATGGGTGGTCGTTGTAAGATCCTGGCAATTACTCTTCGAACATTAGGCTACGGTGATTTGGTGTTTTTTTTTTTTTTTTGTAATTTTTTTTTAAGACTTTTAGAAAAAGTTAAAATGGAATTTGTTAAAAAACATATTGTAAATAAATTATGACATGTCAAATATTTTAATTGACATGAAATTTAGGGCACAAAATTATGACACTTAAGAGCACTCTAGCATGCATTGTCCTATATATATATATATAAGGGCTTACAAAATACCCCTTCTAAGTTTAATGCCATTTTCAATTCCCCCCCCATAAGGTTTCAATTTTTTCAATGTAGTACATATAGTTTTCAATGCAAGTCAATGTGCAAACTGAAAAAAGAAAAAAACATAAAAAACTAAAAAAAAAAAAATGACTCAATTAGCCCCACCCCCAGCCTTCATTGAAAGTAGATAAACCTATCTTTTTCCCTCTAGCATATTTTTAAACCACATAACCCTTTAGATAAAACCTTTATGCATACTTTTAGGGGATTGAACCCAAGGATAAAGTTTCATTTTACCCTTTCATCTCTAATTAGGAAATCCAAAACTCAAAACACATTAGAGTACAGATTTTCAATTCAATAACTATGAATGTCAATGTAATGCAATGGATGACAGTTTCATATATGCATGTTTAGTTCAATAAATAAATCATACAAGCATGCTCTCAATTAAAGAATTAAAACACCATAAATCATGTTAACAATAATCCAAAAGAAGCAGGTTTGTATTCATTCCAAAACAAAGTAGGATAGTCAACTAATTCCTTTTTAGTTTCAATTCCTACCTTTTAGTTTCAATTAATTTACATTCCTAAAGACATGCAATACTAAAGCAAAGCTGTGAAACTAGGTTTCAAATTATTCCAACTTGTTTAAATAACCAATCTAAGTAAGCAAAGTACCAATGATTTATTAAGAGGCAAGTTGTTTTTAGTTTCTAGTCTCGAGTTCATGCATAAAGAATGTTGCAAGTTACACTTAGTCATCCTAAGTGCATTCTAATTATGCGCATAACCAGTTCATACTATTATTATTTTCAAAACAAATTGAAGTCATCAACATGTCTGCACATGTTAATCTTCTTTTACACCAAACCAATTAGTCAAATCAATAAGCATTCAGACAACAAACCTAAAGAACTAGGCAGTGTTTTAATTCATGTTTAGTGGCTTAGTTTTCCTAGTGTACAGTAACTTAGTGACGTAGACAAAACATCATATTATGCTCTTCTGCTTAAAGAATACATGGCTCCAGACAACAATCCCAAGCATACACATTTATACATATATATTTATAAGTATAAGAAAACATAGTGTTTAAGTGGACTAGCTCCCCCTACCTCGATTGTAGTCCCTTCATTTGATGCACCTTCAAGTAGGTTGATTCCTAATTTCAAAATACAATAAAATCAGAATTTGTATTCACAATTTAAAACTTAGGCTTTCCTAGGGTTTAATGGCTTATTTGTCAAGTTAAGTTGCATCCGAGATTTCAAAATTCAAAAAAAGTCAAGGACTAACATCTCACAAGTCTGAAATCATATATTGAATCATACTTGGGGTTTGAAAACATCACAAAAGCCATATTAGAAAATAGGTATGTTGCAGAAATTATTCTCAAGGTTTTAGTTGAAAAACAAGCAGGGGTTTGACAACCCAAATTTCGATCCAAGGGTAGTTGGACTCCCTAACTCATGTTTCTAAAACATGAACAAGGGTGATTTGTGACTTGCTCAAACTAAGAGTTTTGGCCAACAGGTCTTAAAATGAAAAATGGCAGTTTGGCACTTCATTGATTTCTTAAAATGGTCGAAAGAGCAGTGCTTTCTCAGTGAATTTTATAAAATCATAAACAAATCATTTGAACAAGACTTTTCACAAGCAACTATTAGACATGCTAACACTCTTGCAAAAAAAATTTCTAAGTATTTTCAGTTGTGTAAGTATAATTTTTGAAGAGCACAAGCTTATACCAAAAACTTGAATTATTAAGAACACTGTTCAAATGGTCAAAAATCTCATTTTTGTGTATACTGAACCAAATCAATGAGACCACTTGCATTAGTTTTGAAATCACATTTAAAAACTATAATAACTATTTCAAAACAAAATTTCAAGTGTATCAAAAATTTGTGCATAAAAACCTAAAACTTTTCTTTATTACAACATGAAGAGAAAAATGCAGCACATTGTTAAATTCACTATAAATCCATAACAAGTTGGATTCTAGTGATTCTTGATTCTAAGAAAGATTAGGATGTCTAATTTCATACCCTAAAACAGTTTTACCAAATTTCATACCAAAACAATACAAAACTTCAGAATAAGACAGTGAAGTTAGAAAAGTAAAAATCAGCCAAACAAGATTTTTATAACATGAAAACCTATGGATTTTCAAAATGCAACTTATCCTAGTCATTCAACCATCATTCTAATCTTAGATATTGGTATTAAAGAACTTGAGAGGTTTGTTTTAAGATTCCTTACCATAAATTCTCATCGAAGGCAATGTTGGCCGCACTCCTCCTTCCTCTTTTCTTGAATTATTGTTCCTTCTTGAATCCTTCAACTCTCTCTCNTCTTTTTCTCTCTCTCTCTCTCTCTCTCTCTCTCTCTCTCTCTCTCTCTCTCTCTCTCTCTCTCTCTCTCTCTCTCTCTCTCCCTCTTCCTTTCTTTCTCTCTTTCTCTCGTTGAATTCTGAATTAAATGTGGAAGAAAGTTGTCTGAATGGAAGTTGGTTTATAGGGCAAGAGTGGTAGCCGTTGGAAGGAAAGTGAATAGTCACCTATTTAGTTTCTTCCTGGTTTGCATGGGAAATGCTTCAAGGCTGGTTTTCAGGCTTTGTGTTTCCCAAGAAGGTTCTAATCAGAGTTATATGGTTCGCTCCTTTCGACATCGACCCGCGATCCAGATCGCGCGACCCAGAACACGGTACGTGCATTCACGCACCAGTTCTCTCTTGCAAGCGACCCTGGTTTTCGCTCACTCTACTGGCATCGACGTTCGACTCTGGTTGTCGTTCACTCTGCTGGCATGGAGATCGACCCTTGTGGCCTTGTTTTCTCTCTGGAAGTCTGGCGACTCTGGCTGGCATAAGGTGAGGAAGAAAAGGCTTTGAGATCAGGAAAGAAAATGAAGAGTTTTGGCGACTCTAGCTGCCATAAGGTGGGCAAGAAGAGGCTTTGAGATCATGAGAGAAAAGGAAGAATTCTGACTTATGAGATGATGAGTTTTGGAATTTGACTTATGAGATGAAGAGTTCTATGACTTTTGAGATCATGAGAGAAAATGAAGAGTTATGTGACTTAATTTTGAGGCTCTTAATTTCTTGGAATTTGAATCATTTAATGCTTAATCAATATTGGCCCATGACCCTTTGATATTTTACATATAAAAAATTTCTTTATAAATATAATAATGAAAACGATTCAAATTAAATTTTAGAACAAACCACGACCCGAAATGGGGTACCGACTAGGTATACCCCCAACGTACCCCGTTCCTTAACACTAACGTCCCGCGTTCCCGTACCCGTTTCACGTACCGCAACGACCCACAACCCGTGTAACATTGGTTCTCATTGGGTTAACTAATCTCTTAAGGCTTACTAACAAGTATAATTACCTAATGGACTAGGCTTAACACAGCCTATTAACTAATCCAAACCTTTCCTTATTTTAACCCACTTAAAAAAACAATATCGTTAGATTTTTCCCTTTTTATTTTCATTTAGCTGAAAATACATTCAACCTCTCTTAAATCATGAATATCATTACACCTTACCCAGGGTTCAACCTATTCTTCATTTAATCAAGTAACCTAGGGTTTTAGTCCTAGTTGTGCAGGCCGGTCAATGTTAGGGTTTCAAGGTCAAATCTCTTGATCCTTTGATATTCCCTTTGTCAACTCTTAGCATCCTAAACCAATTCAAGTATAGAAATCACACATGTGCATAAGTACAAGTGCACATGTGATCCGAAAATGCTTAATAAAACACTCAGATAAGTTACTTGTTTTCACAAGACAATGCATGCATAACAATTTAACAAGTATGGAAAGTAAGCATAAGCACATAGTTCAAGTTATAATAAGTGTCTAAAAGAAAGCAATTTCTCATAGATTTAAACATGTGGATCAAATCCATATTTGTAGTTGCAAAAATGTGAACATTAGTCTAATCTAAGAAATCAATTTGGTAACACATATACTCTAAACCAAAATCATCAAGATTTGGGGTGTTACATCTGGGGAGGGTGGAGGGGATGACGGCGCTGGGTGGGGGTGGGGCAAGGCTGGGGTAAGGCAATTGAGTCATTTTCTTTTTTCTTTTTTAGTTTTTTCTGTTCTTTTTTTTTCAGTTTGCATATTGATTTAAATTGAAAATTATATGTATCACATTGAAAAAATTGAAAACTATATTTATCACATTGAAAAAATTAAAACCTTATGGGGAGGAATTGAAAATGACACTAAACCTGAGATGTGTATTTTATAATTAGCCCTATATATAATTATAGCAATGATCTTCGAACTTTACCTCAAGTATCACTTTGGTCCACACACTTATTTTTTGAATTCTATAGTCCACAAACTTTCACCTATGTATCACTTTAGTCAATTCCGTCAATTTTATCTATATTTTTTTCGTCAATTTTAGTCACTTATATCACGTTTGGGAAAGACAGAGGATGCATTACCAGTTTTATCTTTCAAAAGGGGCTCACCGTGGCGGAGCCACAATTAGGGCATTGGGGTCACATGACCTCAATAGTAAGGTTGTTTCACTTCTACAATTTTGGGTCTAACCCTATTATCCTTTTAGACAAAAAAAAAAAGATTAGACCCTATTTTTTATGAACATTAGAATATGGGTTTTTTTATTTGAATATAAATAGTGTGTTACTTTAGTTTCTGTGTGTGCTTTTGGCTATTGGCTTGTTGTGTTTGTTTCTTTGGATTAGTTTAAGGGAGACTTAGAGTTCAATCCATTTTATGAATCTTTCTTAAATTAAGACCGGTAGTGATTTAGGATTTTTAATTAAGTCTTTTTATTTTTCTTCTTTTGACGGCTTTATGTTAGGTTTTAATTAAGTCACCTAAAATCTTGGAGTTAAAACCTAACATACAGCCTCTACAAAGCCCACTTTATACCTTAGGAGGGGAAATACCCTTCAAATAGGAGAAAATACCCATCAAATTGGTGAAGGATTTTATTATAAATTTAAAAAAAATTCTTATAAATTAAAAGGACTTTATTATGAATTAAAAGAATTTTCTTATAAATTATTATGAATTAAAAGAATTTTCTTATAAATTTTAAAACACTCCCGATCTCCATCTAAAAACTGTTTTTCTAAAGGACTTAAGCCTAATTATCTATTAGTTTAATTGGTGTTGTAAAATTTTATTTACTCGCAAATATACGAATCGAGTAGTATATTAACGAGGTTGAACCTCAAGGAGTGATGAAAAACGATACACTAAGCTTAAACTTAAGTTAATTTAAAGCTAACTTAGTTTGGAAATTTTGTTGGTTTGTGAGACAATTTTAAAATAAAATGCAACTAAATTAAAAAGCAAATAAAGCAGATGCAAAGAAAATAAGGTAAATAAAAGTGCAAGAATTGAAATATTAAATCTAAAAAGGAAAATAACAACTTTTTGGTTATAGAAACTAAACAATGGTATAAGAACCAAGGTTAGGGTTCCACACCACTTATGAACATATTAAATGAAATTTTTAGTAATTTCTCCTTAAAGGAAAGCACCCAAGAGTCACTTGATGCCCTCTTGTAAAGATAAATATGAATTAAGCACAAAAGTTGAAGGTTTATATGGTAGATCTTGATTTTGCTTAGAGAATACAAATTTTAAGCAACTCAAGTGAACCAAAACTAAGGAACAACTAAATTCAAAAAGTTTGTGTTTAAAACAATTAACCATAAAGCTAAAATGTGGAAAGATGATCTAACAACCCATAATATATGACATTATGGGTGAAAAGAGGATCTCTATCTCATTTTAATATCAAAATCTATGGCTTGTAAGATCTTAAATAATGGAAAAATTAACATAAATACCTCATTTAATAATGTACATGGTGGTGCTTCCCCCTTACCTTGATAAGGGGGTTTAGTGACCACCCATGATCTTATATCTTAAATAAAATAAAGAAAGAAGTAAATGAGCATGAAATTTAAAGAACAATAAAATAAATAACACTACTAATAATAAAGTAAAGGACTACATAAAATAAAATACATAAATAAATAGAGGATTAGAAAAGAGAGAAGAGAGACATAATATAAAGTTAAACATAAAATAAAGAACTACATAAAATAAATGGCATAAAGTAAATAGAGGATTAAGAGAAGAGAGAAGAGAGACATAATATTAAACTTTCATTAATTAAAATTGTAAGAGAGTTACATTCCTATTATCTCTCAAATATCATAGCCAAATGGCTTGAAAGAAAAATCTTAGGAGAAATACTAGAAAAGGCATAAATTAAATTCTAGACTAAAAAGATATGAAGATGGGGCTAAATGTTCCTATTTATAGGCAAATAGTATGGTAGAAAATATCATAAGGGGAATAGCTGGTGACAGCTATTTGAGATAAAAATGAACACAAATAGGCGATGGAGCATTCGGGAAGCTGCTGGAAGAGGGCCACATGTCGCCTGCTGGTTGGAGGAGGAGTTGATTAATCAAATGCAGCAACAACATTTGCACGGAAGAAGGTGCAGCGGCTTGGAGCTGGCTGAGAGGCACCGGCTGCATTGAAATGCGTGAGGGAGAGAGAAGAGAAGAAGCGCTCAATGTTTGGCAGCTTGGAAGTGGCTCGGCTCACATGGGATTGATTAATCAAAATGAAGGAGGTTGTGTACTAGGCGGAAGGAAATGGGCTGGCCACGTGTCGTCGTTGCATTGGATGATGGGTTGATTAATCAAGGCAATTGGCTGGAAGCGGAAATGGCGAGTGACTATTCGGCTTCCTGGGCTGGGTCTCTGCGCAATTGGGCTTCAGTCTTTATTCTTTCAATTTGGGCCTGGCTTGGTGCGGGCTGGGCCATGCTGATGGGCTTTTGTTTTTTTCTTTTCCTTTAATTAAGCCTACAAAATTAAAATAAACTAATTAACAAAAATAAAATCTAAAAGACAGTTAAATAAAACTTATTAAAATCTAAGAATTAAGACAAAAACTAATAAAACTCGCTAATTAATTAAATAATAAAAATAATAATTAAAACACTAAAAATTGTTAAAAGGCATAGATAAAAATGTAAAATTTAAGGGTAAAAATTATATATTAAAATGAGCTCAACAATTGGTTTCTTATTTGAATACTTATTTTATGTCTGTTAAATAAATGAAGATGACACAAAATTGAAAATATCTTTTTATTAACTATAGTTGGCGCGCTCTCACAACAATTATCATCAAGAAGCTAAGATAAGTAGATAAAACAATTGGAAAATTTTCTATTGGATTATAGTGAGAATGAGAAATTTATCGATTGTTATCATGTCCCCATTATAATTAATTTAGACTACGCCACTAGGCTCACGTGCTTGACACATAACTAAAATTGATGGAAACAATGGATGGAATTGACATAATAGACTTAAGTGATACACAGATGAAAGTTCACAGACTATAAAATTTAAAAAACAAGTTCATAGACTAATTTAATAGTAAGAGTAAAGATCAAAGATCAATGGATGGAAACAATATTGTTGTAACCCTATATATATTTTGGCAGTATGCCAGCGGCAGACATTTGGAATCCGTTGAAGTTCGGGCTCCATCGAGTTGAGTCCAGAAGGAAATTAAAGCATTACTTCACTCAACACTACTTTCAATTTGGGCCCTAAACAAGTCCAAGAAAGTTGATTGTGTGGCTTACACATTATTATGCCTCAGTTGGTCAGTTGGAGAAGAGAGATAGAACAGCTAGAATTAAGTTGGGAAATGGGTATATATAGCACTTAATTGATCTATTAAACTCAGTTGAAAGTTTAGGGTTTGGTATTCTATCTCAGTTGAAAGTATAGCACTTAATTGATCTATTAAACTCAGTTGAAACTGGCCAAAAAAAAAAAACTCAGTTGAAAGTTGTAACTGAAAAAGGTGCCTTAGGCATGTTAAGAATATATAAAAATATCATATTCAATATGGGAATTAAGAATAAATTCCAATCACACTGATAAACAAACAAGGTCTTTGCGAGAATCGGTTCAACATAATCGACAAGCTTATTGTGGATCTCAACAACCGTCTCCAACCCAATTTGCTGACTTTCTGCAGCTTCTTAATTATGTTTTAAATTATATATAAAATATGAACCAGCTATATATTAATTAGAATATACACTATAATGCTGCTTTACTTGGACTACAGGATTAATATGAGCCATTAATTTCGGGCTGTTCAAAGTGTTGTTAAACTGTCTAGCAAGAACATATTTCCTTTCATTAATTGCGAGAAAAAATTTGCCGACGATTTGCATAACCAATATTCACACACACGAAGGTCTTTGTATACGACATTAAGTAGTACCAAAGACACCGACGTCCCAAACCTAAGATTTTAAATCTAAGATTATGTTTTGATTTGGTCACATCTAGACTCATTCTCTAACCTATTTTATTTGTACCAAGTAGGATATGTGTGTGAGTATGATATTATCATGTCACACGCCATGTGATTAATTAATTAGTAGCTAAAATTTAAGAAAAGCTTTAGTGATTCTATTATTAATTATTGAACATTCGTATCACTTTCTGTGATCATGCCCTGAATTGTAGTAGAGTATAAAGCCTTCATCCAAATGTTCAGATCGATATTGTAGAAGGCATATATTCAAGTAAAATAAAAGGATCAGCGCCTTATAAAGAATGATCTGGGAACCACAAAACATTCCCAAATTCTGTTGGTACGTTGTTTAAAATTTGTTGTAGCATATAGGAAGACACCACATAAGGACAACATTTTTCTAGATCATAAAGTATACTATATTATCCATTTGAAGGAGCCTTCAAATCACCTTAATTTATATAAGCAACTTATTATGAACAGACAAAAACTAGCTAGCTGGACGATCCCCTAAGAAGCAATAAGTACGTATATGTTGAAATTAAGCTACTTAAATTGTTGATGAGGAATATACAATGAAGTGTATAGCAGATATTATGTTAGGTTAGTTGCTTCTCCCCAACGGCTGTGTTTGATTTGTTTAGAGAGTGCCACAACTCACACGCATAAACAAATTTGTCAAACACTATAACACCTGAAATTAATGAGATTAGTCCTTTCCCAAAAAAAAAAATTAGGAGATTTGTAGTCCATTAATATCATATATATATATATATATGTTTTTGGTAGCTATGAACACAAAAAGTTCAAATGTGGGTTAAATTATGATCATCTATGAGGAACGATCATCACCATTGGGATTGAATTTGTAAGTGCTGAACTTAATAACTCACTGACTCATTGTATTAAATCTCAGGTGTGTAGGGGGAGTTTTGTCCTCGGACAACTAGGCCAACCCCAGTTTACATTATATATGTAGTTGATGGGATAACATATTTGGAAGGGTCGCAGAATTGCCCTCATCATCATCATGCACCCAAGTTCAATCCCCCCTCCTCCCCAATCAAAAAAATTAAGGCAATTATATATGGACATTATTTAAATTGGGAAAATTGGATATAATTAATTATCTCTTTGGATGCCTGTTATTATAAGGACAATGTTATTAATTTGCCTCAATTATCTTAGGAGATTTTATTGGATATTAATTAAGGAAATTATGTTGTGGAACATTTGATTTGATTTTTGAGAACTATATAAGATAATGATCTCAAATTCAATCAGAAGAGGCAACTTATGGCCATGGGCAATGAAGAAGGGAAAGCCCCGCTTAACACACAACACTCAAGATCGAGTATGATGTCTCTCTTACTATCAAATCCCCGACTTTGGTTTTTCCTAGAAGTTCTAGGTTTTCTTTAGTTTAAGCAATGCTAAGATCCAATTCTTAATATCGATTTAAGTTCATATATGCAATCTTTTTCAAGTTCTTAATTTGTTATTTCAATTCTAGTTGCAATAAAATTTAGTTTGCTTGTTATGCACTTTGAGGCAAATTAAAAGCTAAGACAATTCCTAGTACTAGAGCTACAAATTATTATCCTATATTGTGATGCATGTTTTGAAAAATTAATCTCACATCTAGTCTGCATGTTATGATTAGAATTTTTATGTCAATGTGTCTTGTGAATAAAAGTGGCGAAGAATATCCAATTCTCTCTGCAAAAGAATCACGTACATGATCGATTTGCAATAATGAATTTGACAAAACTTGAATGATGATTAGAATATATTGGGTAACTTTGCCACGTGAAAATGCTAAGGACAGAAGTTTCAATCGGATTCGATAAAGATAAGAAATGTGCAGTAAGAACTAGTTATATATATATATATTTATATGCTTTTTGCATTGCATGAACCCTAGGAAATTAATTTCCACCACAAAATAGAAACTTTTTATATGTAAATATTACTATTTACTATTCCTTAATGAAACAAAATGAGAAAGTGAAATTAATTATAGCTTGGTACAAAAACCCAGTTGAGGATTTCGCAGACAGTCACGTGTCGAACATTAAAGTTCATTAGAGCTAGAGAGGCCAGGCCTTTAAGTTGTTTTCATCATCATCCTCAAAAAGTCCGACTAATTTTGATATGATTCATCAGCCAGACATGATCATTACCAATGCTTGGAAGTATGCAAATAGATGCTGCCTTTTATAATTGTAATCAAAACCATGTAGATTGAAAGGTTAAATAATTCTTTTCAAAGTTTAGGGCTTAAGATTCATTTTAAAAAATAATTAAATAAAAATCTAAAATAACATAATTTAATATAAATTTTCATCCAGGTACTTTAATTTTACAATTTACCGACTAAAGTTTTATAATTTTTAAAATCTAATTAAAATTCAATAATATTATAACAATTTCATGTTACATAATAATGATCCATTAATTTTTTTTTTTCACACATACTAGATGCCGAGCACTCGGCGGCCATTATCAAGTATTCGGTAGTGCATTTTTATTTTTTCCTCAAGTGCTAGTTTGTTGACTTTATATTAGGTTTTAACTTTGACATTTTAGGCTCCGTGTAGCCTTCACAAACTTCATTCTATTCCCTAGGAAAGTATGAGGTGAACTTATACCCTATACTCTTAAAAAATAAAAAAAATAATGACATTTCTCTGACAAGGCAATGGTCAAAGGGTTTTATTTAGAAAAAAAAAAATCTAAATAAAAAAGTCATATGGTTTTCATCAATCCTACTCCTTAGTGGAGACTGAACATATTGATTCTCATTCCACCTGAGTCATAACTTCATACCAAGAATATTATTCTCAAACTTTAATTAATAATCCCAAAATACGCATTAAGAAAATAAATTTTTTTAACAACCCTTAAACTTTTTAGTAATTAAAGTAGTTTTTATTCTAATTCATGATCATTAGTAAGCACATGAGTGAGCTAGAATCAACTTCATTTTCATTCTGATTCCACATGGTTAATAAACAACTTAATGAAAATGAATCATCCCTCCTCTAATTCCTTCTCTCACCCTATTCCTTTCCACTCATTTTTTTCTCTTCCATTCTATGTTGATAAACGTAAGATGTTGTGCCTAATACGTACATCGTTTGCTCTAATATATATCATAAAGAAATTAGAATATTTACCTAAATTAATTAACAATGAATAAAATTAAAGACACAAGATCATAGAATGTATTATACAAGACTTTATTTATCTGATGTCAAAATCGGTCTTAATTAGAAATTCTAGCAATATTATTGATAAGAGTTATTTTCAACAACTTCGAATTTAAAAAAGCATATATATAAGTGAAAACAATTGTTTATCTTTTGAAACCCTAGGTGAAAGGAAATAATTAATAGTACATGATTTAAGCATTTGACTTTGAAATGGGAATTGAATATAAGTTTCTTGCAGGCAGCTAGAAGATCCCAATTGACTTCAACCAAAAAGCAATTGCTGCAGGCTACTTCTCTTTTTCTTTAGCAATCACCTGAATGATGATATTCTATAAGATATCATTATAAATTGTCTTCACTCCTCATCATTAAATGTTACTTGTCACATCTATGCAATGCAATATTCCTTGCCCCAATTATTTACCAAAACAAAAAATATTCCCCAATTTACAGTAAGTAATATATTCCATGTCCCCCCACTGGAGCTAATCAAAATATTGCAGGTTTGAAAAGAAGAAGCTCAATTAGGCTAGTTTAGATAATTTCCAATGGAGTAGGGCCCTTGTACGAATCATTAAGAACATTGAAGAGTGATCAGATCGAATGCATGCCAATTAAAGCCAAATGGGTTAATTAATTGGCCAAATGGGTTAAATACAAGTAAAGCGCAAGTCATTTTCGAAGAGTATCTATTCAAGTGTACATATGCAAAGTACAATTAATTCTTGTCTTATATAATATATATAGTTAATTGATGCATAAAATTTTTCACGCGGTTAACTTAATTAGCCTCTGACCTCCACGTCAAGGCTTACGTCAATCACATTGTCACTCTCATTCTACCATGCACACCAAAACAAGAAAAAATAAGCGTAATGGGGCACCGGTGTGGTACTAACCAAAGACCCTCCAACACCCAAGTCAATAATCACACTTTCTTTCATAATATTTTAGAGAGGTTAGAGTTATATATCTTACCTGACGGCTAGCGTGCCCTTTTTATAGTAATTATGGTCAAAGATTTCTTAGTCCTTATCCAATTAGGGTTCCTGATATAACTTAATTGTCGCGTAAGTCTTAACATAGGATAGGTCATAACTCCTTACCCGATTAGAATTGAATTATACATCTCATCCTAGCTAGGAGAACTCTTGCGCATGGGCCTTCTAGCTAAGAAGCTCATCCATTCCACCCTAGTCGCTTACAAATCTCACCACCAGGGACCCTATGGGTCCCCAAGTGTAATCCAGGGCCAACACCGGTACCGGGTCATCTCCAGAGCGCCTCTCTTCCCATGGCATCCCATGATTGTAGGCCTCCGAGACTTCCCTACAATAAAACCTTAAGCCTAGATCATTGGGCTTGGGCCTTCTATTAGTGTTGAGGCTAAGCTATCCTTAGCCTTGCACGTTCAATGCACCAAGACCCACTCAAGCCTTGCGCCTTTATAATATTGAGTGCTCGTATCCATAAGTGTCAACTCATGGTCCATCACAATCTACTACTCATGTCTAATCCAAGGCTAACCTACCCTCGCCTCTCTTGGTCACCAAGCCTTCTGTTCTTGGTCCATTGGTCGCCAAGCCCACAGTGCCTTGATCCTTTGGGTCTCAAGCTCATGTTTAGGCCTCGCCCCACCCACTAGACCCTTGGGGCCTATGGACATGTCCCACGTCTCTTAGGCCTTCTCGACCTAAGTCCACTAGAACAACGGCCCAAACATAATCCAAGCCTCATCGTTTCTATTTCTACGACGTGTAGTTCTGTTCGATCAATATGTGTATCAATATATATATATGTAAAGTCATTATGAAGCTAGAGAATACATATAGCTAAGAGGTTCAAATGAGTTATACTTCATTTAAGTCATAATAAAGGATTAATTATGGGTTCCATTATAGTTCGATGACCGAAGATGTCTATTTTTTAAGTTTCCATTCAAAGACATCTATGCAAAAAGTTAGTAAATAAAAAACCATTAAGATATCTAATTATAATTGAATAATAAACGGATACAGTGATGCGAGAAAAATCACACATTAAAAATGTGAGGTCTTGCATATTGGTTTACAAGGTTTTTTAACTACTTCTCTCATTGTTAATTAATTTTGGAATAGATGTATAGTTTCTTTCATGGTATTAGAGCAAACTTTCCACGTGTTAGGCCCACGACCACACATGTTCTCACGTCATCCAATACGAATTGTTCATGTGTTAGGCTTAAGTGACGTTACACATGCGATGGTATATTGAGAGAAAGATCTCATATTGAAAATGTGAAGCCTTGGATAGTAATTTATAAGAGTTTGGGTTATATATCTCATTGTCAATTAATTTTAGAATGAATACTTAATTTCTTTTATATAGTGATTTCAATAAACACTTGAAATAATGTAGTGAAATTTGCTGAAGCTAATATTAGGGCGTTGGCTGCTCCTTCGTCACCCATTGTACGTGGTTGAGCGGTGGGAATGTTCTCCTGCCAGCTAGTACAAGATTAACATTGACAGCGCTGTGAGGGAGGATGGGGGTCACGAGGTAAGGGTGGTTATTCACAATATAACTTGGACAAGTTCATGGCGGGTTGCAGCAAATTAAGCAGTTCAGAATTTTCTCTCCCTGGGTGAAACAAATATGTTAGCTGTTTATGAGGGGCTTCGGTGGCCTTAATTCGAGCTAGCGTTCTCTTTTATGATTTAAGTTTTATTAATGGAATTACATTCTAAAAAAAATAAAGTTTAAAACTGTCAATTTCTCTAATTTTTTGGAGAATTATCTTTTAATCTAAACTTAGAAAATACGCGACTTTAATACTGTTAACCAACAATAATTCTACCAAACTGCAGTGAATATCAATATTTACCATGAAAAATGACTTCCTTTGTTTTGGCAGAATTAGTGTTGGTTAATTACACGTCTTTTGATGGTTTCTTTTGCCCTCGTTTTCTTGTGCTGACATGACTGGAATGGGGACCTCACTACTTGTTCCACTTTCCCCTTAGACCCAACAGCGACACTCCTTAGTCTCTGACCTTTGCCTGCACACACCTAGCTCTAAGCTCTGTCCTTCAACTTAAACGTACCAACCCCACATGCATGCAACTCACCACATTGTTAAGTGTATCTCACACTCACACATGGATGCCAAATTTTCATTTTAAAACACTGCAGCTGCTGATTAGAAAGAGCTCTCTCTCTATATTTCTCATTTTACAGGAAGATTCTAAAATTGTCGGTGATTGTATTAGATAGATTGTAAAAAATTTATTAAAACTTTTACAAGTCACCACATGCTATGTACATATTTTTACTCTTAAATGTTGATGGATTAATCATTCTACTATTATTGTATGAATTTTCCACCATATTAGATGTGTTTAAATGCTATACAAAAATTGTATTTAAGATGAACTTAAAATCCATAACATAGTATATATTAGAAAGTAAATATGTCAACATTCAAAGTTTCAAAAGTAATTGAATACTATACAATAACTATATAACATAAATGTTCAACATTTTAATGTGAAAAAACACGATGTCCAATATATATATATGACACATATACACATTTTTAACATTTGAATTGTAGCGGATTTAGTTTTTTATTATTAAGATGTAGATCTTTTTCATCTTTATATTTAATTGTAAAAGTTGTTTTTATTGAGAGAAATCTCACATTGAAAATATGAGGGCCTTGCTAGTGCCTTATAAGGGTTTGGATTACTCCTCCTATTACCAATTAGTTTTGGAATTGATGCCTAGATTTTTTCATGGTATCAGAGCAGGTTATCCATGTAATGTATCTAACGGCCACACGTGCTCACACGTCACCCAATATAAATTGTCCACGCATTAGGCTTAAATGACGCCACACGTGTGAAGGCGTGTTGATAGAAATCTCACATAGAAGATGTGAGGGCCTTGTTAATGGTTTATAAGGGTTTGAGATACTGCTCTCATTGTCAATTAATTTTAAATAAATGCCTAAATTTCTTCAATTTCAAATGAAAATGTCAAGAAAAGTGAGGACACCTTTTTTAGGAATCACTCGGCAATAGAGTTCAATGATCTGGACAATTTTTTAGGTCCCTCATCCTCTTTTTATTTGTGTAATTATGTATCCTAAATTCCTAATGTAGCATATAAACACAAACTCTATTTCTCATTTGAGCAATTTCTAATTTCTAAAATGCAAATGAATAGTATTAAGGTGGGGGTGGGACCCAGTGAAATGGAGGAAAGGACAGTGAAAAAAGTGAATGGAAAGCGGTTTTGGTGAGTGATATTGTGGGCGTAGCCTGTTGTATTGCATGGAGATGCAGATGAATATATCAACAGGTTGGATCAGCGTTCACGTACTACCAACAAAAATAATACCACCAAACAAACGTACATCAATATCATCCCTTTCTTGTCTCTCCTCAGTCGTCACTCGTCACAACCAAACCGCTTTTTTCTTGATTAGATTTGTGTTTTCTGACGCACCTATTTCGCAATCGCAACCAAACCCAACGCCGTCGTTTTATCACTCTATTCCTATCTCCATTATTAGCTACACATGCATCACATATATATACCAATCCTACTCTTCTTGTTTTAACACCATTTCAATATTTACAACTTTTGTACACTTATTTCCATATAACGTACATTATCAATTGGTACCAGCTTAGGAAGGCAGACTCTCAACAAATTCAGGACGTCAACAAGTTTAGGAACACAGATCAATATATCGACACACATTCGAATGTATAATATTACTAAACCACAACGACATCCCAATGTTTACCATTGGGTTAAGAGAAAAACTATATATTAAAACAAATTATGATTTATAAAACAAATTAGTTTATGATTATAAACGTATGCAAGACTAGTACTGAAAGTGCATTTGCAGTTCATATGGTACATGGCCTATCTCATATCCTGATATGACGTGAAAAAGATTATACCAAGTTAGTTAGTACTGTACAAAGAAACACATGCACTAGCTAGGTGTTACTTGTCACTTTCAATGTCACACCACATTTGTCAAGACCAGTTCGACCATAGTTAACTCTTAATGCTGTTTAAGACCAGTTATAGATGTAAATTAAATACATGTAGTTGACATTAAATTTGACCCTTTCGTTCTTCCAGTCGTGCCTTATAATTTACTTGGAATCCAAACACTGAAAAGCATTATAAGGATCGGTGGAAGTCTAGTTGGAATTTTTCTTTTTCAAATAAATCTGCATTAAACAAGTTTTAGCTATAACTAATAACATTGTTCCATTCGCATAGTAAAATGAAGTGAATTACACAATTCTATAGTTTAAGTGTGTTGTGAAGAATTGACCTGTTTTAAGACTTGGAAGACTATAACTTCTCCTACACATGTGGCGTCGCATAAGTTAAACAGATATTAGATGATGTGTAGCACGTTTGGTCATTTGGTCCAACACATGGGTGAACATGATTTTAATACTATAAACAAAATTAAAGTATCTAACCCAAAATCAATTAGCAATAGGTGAAAGACCCAACACCTTATAAACATTGGCGTAGGCCAGAAATTAATCATAATGAAGGCATGATAATAATAGAAAATTATCTCTTTCCCACTATAATCCAATAGAAAAAGTTTCAGTTGTTGCATGTATCAATCTACTTATCTTAACTTCTTGATGATAATTGTTTTGAGAGGCAACGACAATTAATAAAAAGATATTTGCAATTTTGTGTCATCTTCATTTATTTAGCAGACATAAAATAAGTATTCAAATAAGAAACCAATTAAACTAATACAAATAAACAAACACAAAAAGTCAAAAGCACACAATTTATTCAAATAAGAAACTCATCTTCTAATGTTCATAAAAAATAGGGTCTAATTTTTTTTTGTCTAAAAAAATAATGGGATATATGATATATCATACCCAAAATGTAAGAGTGAAGCAACCTAACTATTCATGACCCCAATGCCCTCATTGTGGCTCCGACGCCACTGCTTATAAATCACTATATAATATTATAATTGTTCAATGTGGGCAACACTTTACATTCTCGATCACATACTTATTTAGCTGATCTGAAATTATATGCGTATATAATCAATCTAGTCTAAACATTTGTCCAACAAAGTGACATAATACTCAACAAGTGATTAACACAGGGATCGAACAAGTTGCTTTAATGGTTTGAGCCTAAAATTTCCACTCTAGCCTAGCAACTCTGTATATAGTCTTAACACGATCCAACAATGAATGCGCGCTGAATTTGGATCCCTATATAATTAAGTTTTGGAATGATTAGGGGTTTATAATTAGTAACTATAATTATAACCTTTCTCTGCATATTTACCTTCTAGTGGTGGAGAGATATTCACATGTGAAAGGGTTTTAGAATGTAAATTACTTATTTACCCACATCTAATTAATAATCTAAATATCTTTATAATAACCACTAAATATAATTAATCTGTAGTTAGTATAATATATTGACACTTACCTACAAGGTCCCATCCTACACATAATATTTTAGAATCAATATATCCTTAGATAGAACTGCACCTCAGGTTATATATGGAAGTCAAATCATTTCAAAGGGTTCAGGGTAAGCCCAAATCCAATCCACAATAAGTTTATTCCTTTTTTTTCCACTCTCCATCACATAATAATTTCCACTTATATATATATCTTGGAATGTATATATAATATATACATAGAAGTCAGTAGACAAAATTCTTTTATTAATGCACCATTTCTGAATATTCAATCCCATATTAAGTATTATAAGATGAAGTGCGAATCATTATCGCATCCATGCATGGATTGATTGAACAAGCTAGGTTAATTAGGACGAAATCATGAATTGAAGAAAATTAATTCTGATTATTAATTAGGCTTTGTTAATTTGTCTCAAGCTACGGCGCCATATGGAATTTGCTTGCTGGATACCTGCATGGGTATGTGAGTCATTTGTCACTCACGTGCTCTTGGGTTGCTACTTGCTTTGTTTCTTTGTTTGTTCTTCCCACATTGGCTTAATTACCTTTGTCTCATCATCTACTCAGCATATGAGACTTTCACGATCGAGGGAGAATATTGTAATTAAGCAACTAAGCCTGGCCGGGTACTGATGTAAAGATGCAAGCCACATGAATAGTGGCACATGTGAAGAAGCTAATTTCAATTTATATATTGACGCACGCTGGAGTGCATGTTAAGAAATTAATTTCATCTCTTTTAAATTGAATAATCGATATATACATTACATTCCAATTAATGTTATTCAAGTGACTAAATACTAAATATGACCAACTAATTATTAATAGTCTAATGGTATATATTTCGATCTCTCAATTAATCTCGTTGGACAATGTCCTAATTTTGAATCCCATCATCTCAAACAAAGGAGAGATTAAGATACCAAATATGACCTCAAATTTTCAAAATAATAGAAATAAAGCTTGGTTAATAATTATTCCAAACTAGTTGTTGAGTTATTTGGTATTTCTCTCAACAATTGAATAGGTTTCAAATTCGAATTATAACTCCTAGGTAAAAAGAAAAGTCTTCTAATAATTAATTGACTTCCATATTGATTTATTTATATGTTTTTTTTTTTTTTGGTTATATTGTAAAAGTAGAAGGGAAGACAACGATTAGATAACAGTACTAAACAGTATTCTAAAAGATAATTGCATGATTACTAATGTCTTTGTTTTGGCGCAAACGGTAAGAACATACAGTAATTAATGTTTCAGGAACAACTTTACAAGCATAAATAATTAGAGACATACTACAGTTTTTTATATCATTCATTTATGTATGCATCACTGCATCAGACCCAAAAAAAATACAGTTGTGTTGATGATATTGATGGTGCCCCTGCCAGCTAAAAGTTAGAAATAATCGATGCAATTGCATGCAGAATTTTCTCTTATAAAGTGAAATTCTCCTACCTCCAATATTATTGTCCTACTCTGTGTTTGCACTCCGCAGCTACAATATAAAACAATGAGCAGCTAATTAATGATAAAACCAATACTGGCCATGATGGTAATAATGCATGGTGGCATACATGCATACATGTGCATTTATTTCATATCTATGTGACTCTGTTAATATAAAGTCAAAATTAATTAATTAGAAGCTTGGTGCAAGTGAAACATATCACATGTTACCTAAAAATGTCTTAACTCGGAACATGTGTACGTATTAATTTTTTCCACTTTTTGTTTAAGTTATTGATTACTAACTTTAGTCTTTATATGACAATTTAAATTAGGATAAAAAACGTAATTTCGTTAACCAAAAGAAAAGCCATATGCAATATAGAAAATTAGGATTAAATATCAAATCTCAATAAGTTTTTGGTATAGCATGAAGACCATATAATTTTTCAATTGAACTACCAAATTTAAATGTAGTTTTTTAGATTAGATCACAAATATGTTTACCTCTTTGATTTGAGCATTTTTCATTTGACATTTTTAGTCTTTGGCCCACATATGATGAGTGTTAGTTAAAATTTATAAAGTTTTGATAAAATTGCCCTTGAGACTTTTATATTATCTAGAAAATTTGCTAATATAGTCTCAACTTCACATTTAGTTGTGACTGTACGACACTCACAACTTCAAATTTAGTTGTGACTGTACGACACTCACAACTTCAAATTTAGTTGTGACTGAACGACAATCACATTTAAGTTGTGAGACAGTCACAGTTAAGTTGTGACTTAATTGAATTTTTTTAAAAAAAATTATACTACAATATAATATAAATAAAGGTCAAAACAATACTTTTACTCAAAATACTATATAGTATAGTGGTGTGAGTTGTCTCTTTCAATTTACTAAGACAGTCACAGTTAAGTTGTGATTGAATTGAATTTTTTTTTAATATAATATAGTATAAATTAATGTAATATTTGTGATGTAATATTATTTTTATTTTTTTATTATAGTGACATGTGATGTAATATATGTAAATTCTAATATCTTTTACTTTATTAATTTGTTTGACATTTCAACTAGTACCTAATCTAAAATACTATTTAATTTTGGTACCTAAACTAAAAAATTATTGAAATTTAGTAGTTAAAATCAATGGACCTTATGCAATATTAAGCTGCAAGACAAAAATTACCTTCTGAGTGCTCAGCAGCTGCACTTATTAAATTTATTGCATCTGCACGTACAATATTATTGCAGCTATATTATATATTTTCAATAAAAAAAACTCTAATTCAAAATCTTCAACCAACAAGTTTCCTAAAGGCTAAAACACACAAAAAAAAAACATAATCAACTCACAAATATTAAGAATTAAGTAAAAAATTAAAAATTAAAAAATCTAGCAATAAATACAGATGCAGCTCAAAACGCCGAGCGAACAGAACGTGTTTAACGCGCACAAATTATTATTTAGCTTAATTATATTATTGGCTGTATTTAATATTAGTGTATGTATTTTTTTTTTTTTTGTCCTTAGAAGTAATTAATTCTACTAAGAAATGAGTTTGATTTAAATATTATTAACGACTTGCATAACTTATAATCAAAATTTCAGATGCTCTCACCAAAGCAACATGTACGCGCGAATTCATTAAGTCTAACGGTCTCAATGTTAATAATTTTGTCACAACTCACAAGTAAGTAAGTCAATTAATGTGCTGGAAATCAAATTAAGCACTTTTAATTCTTATAATCTCCCCAGTAGAATATGGATCATATAGGATGCTCAAGGAACTCTTGTTGTTATTTGATAGTGGTAGAAACTCCTTATAACAGGAATATAACTAATTTGATATTACAACCTAATAATATGATAGTACCTATGCTTTTATATTTTATCATATAAAAATTTCTCTAATTTTAAGACATAAATTATCTCTTGAGATGTCAAATCAACATCTATCTTTTTATTATAGGTAAGTTTACCTTCGATAGCATGTACTCAATCCATGTAAATTGTAATGATTGTCTTATTAAGATTGAAATATTGAATTCAATCCAACGGCTACAAACGCTCTGATCATGAAGGCACCTCATTAAGAATTTAATATGCGAGAATAATATTCTCTTGTTTTTCTTTCGAGTAAATTATAATTAATCAGACTAGAGAATTGTGTTGTTTAATTTCGTATAATGGTCATTCCTACAAGTGCTAAAAGACATGATCATCCAATCTTGAACCTCACAAACACAAGACAAGATGCACCCCAGAGAATTGTTTGACCCTTAATCCGAAAAATTAATAATTAATTACTTATTTCGAGCCAGGCTACCAGCATTGTCCAATTAATATGAATTTAACTAAACAACTTAATTAGGTTCTCCAGGTGATGCATATAATAAAATTAATGTTTCATCAGATTGTTAAAATTATATATAAAATATATATTTTGTAGGGTTGGCTAGCTTCCCTGCAGCATTACATTTTAATGCTTATCACTGAAAAGAATCAATTCCAAGCTAGTCTTAAAGTTTTCAATTCGTACAAAGTACTAGCTACTTGGATACAGGCATACAGCACTGCAGGAAATGCATGTTGATGCAAGAATTCTAGCTGTTTTTATCAATAAAACAATAATGTATTCCAAACACTTACTTACAACAATATGATTCGTTACACGATTTATCTACTACCTCACATTCACATGTGTTTAACCTTTGAAGAGGTGGGTTCTTTTAACCTGTAGCATTTGTTTCACAAAATGTGATTTTAGAAATCTCATACTCATTTAATTTCATTCTAAAACTTCATACTCAAATTTCATTTCAACATAACAAAAGTTGTCTTATGATTAAAGTTCAACTTTTAGACATTCCCTCTTTTAAATATGAAAAAAAATAAAATAAAATAAGAGTTTGTTCACATGTTTTAGCCGACCTTAGCAAAAAGCCAAAACTGAGAGAAACAATAACATATAATTAACTAGCTAAGAACTTATATTAATTTCTGTAATAAGGAATTTAGAGTGCAAGCACTTTTAATTTCCTGTTTCCTTGAATATTCCTTTGCCTTAGCCAGGAAAGTAGAAATAATTACATTAAAAGAACTAATCACATAGAACAAATACACTGTACATTATTTAATCCCAGCTAGCTAGAGACAATTTAGGCGTATTTTTCCATGCCTAGTCATTAGAGAGAGAAACAAAGAGATGCATTATTTCTGCATGTTCATCCAGTCACATTTGAAAAGTTAATACAAAAATTAAAAAACAAATAACTTTTTTTTTTTGGTCTGAAAATAAAAATAAATAACTATATATATACCTGACAGTCTCTGATGCTAATGCATCCTTTTTGGGTTCAGACAGATTCGTGAGTCAAAGCTTTCAGGGTATGGATATTAAATAATAAGTTTGTCTGATTAATAATTTCGGTGAAAAAGACATAAATTCACCTTGAGATTGAGCGAGAGAGAGAGAGAGAGAGGAAAAAGCAGATTCCATTTCCATCTTAGTCTAGCACCTAGCATTTCCATCTTAGTCTACCGCTAGGTGCTGCTACACACGCTCTAATACATTCTATAATGCATTCTTGATTAGGAGGAATGGACCCTTTTATATATATTGTATTTCAATTCCTTCACCTTGGTGCAACTTCATATTGTTAAGCTTCTCTCTTTGAATTTCCAATTCCCTACTCCTTAAACAGTGTTTGAATAAAGCGTGTGTGTGTGTGTGTGTGAGAGAGAGAGAGAGAGAGAGAGAGAGAGAGATGGAGCTCACTCAACATGGTTTCTTGGAGGAGCTACTCATGGCTCCAAGAAGAGACAGTTGGAGCAGCTACTCCACTGGAGTACTGAATGAATTCTTTCCCAATGGATGGAGCTTTGATGCTTTGGAAGAGAACCCAGTTTTGGTTCCCCCAAATCCTCCATTTGCTGGATTCTCCACACAAGCTGATCATCAACCAAGCTTTGAATGCCCATTCAGTGATCACCAAGCAGCTGCCAGCTCCTACCTTTTTGTTGATGGAGGACTCACAGTGCCTGCAGCAGCAGAGATTGATTCATCATACACCAACAATAATGACACCCCTCCTCCATTTTCATCACAGGAAGCAGATTACCCCTCAATAGTGGAAGATGAAGAGTTTGGTTTTCTTGGCAGTGCTGCTGAAAACCACAGAAGCTGTTTGGAAGAAAGCAAGAACCACAGTACTTGCAAAGTTGAGATGGAACAACAAGCTACAGATATTACTATTCCGGCTTTTAATATGGGTTTGTGTGGAGAAAAAAGAGGTGCCAAGGCTAAGAAGTTAGAAGGGCAGCCTTCAAAGAATCTAATGGCAGAGAGAAGAAGAAGGAAGCGCTTAAATGATCGCCTTTCCATGCTCAGATCAATAGTCCCTAAAATAAGCAAGGTGATGATCTATGTTCTGCATCCTTTGAGCTTCTATTTTGATTTAAGTTCTTTTTCCTTTTAACATTATGCTGTGTGAGAACTACAATGGTGGCATTTCATTGTTCTTGATGATGTTTCATTTATAGTAAATTTTCATCTGCTTTCTGACATTGGCCAAATCCTCACTGCTAATACTGAGGAATTTTGTACCAATTACTACTTGCTAAAGATAAACTGAAGAATGCATCTAAATGCTAGCAGATGGACAGGACATCTATACTTGGAGACACAATAGATTACATGAAAGAGCTCTTGGAAAGAATCAATAAGTTGCAAGAAGAGAAAACTGAAGAGGGTACAAATCAAATCAACTTAATGGGCATCTCCAAGGAGCAAAACCCAAGTGAGGTATTAGTGAGAAATTCCCCCAAGGTAAAATTCATACACCACTTCCACATTGTAAGCCCAAAATCAAGGTTTTTATATCCCAATTACTTAATTCTCTCTCTTTTTCTCTCTCATTGACCCTGCAGTTTGATGTGGAAAGAAGAGACATGCATACCCGGATAGAAATCTGCTGTGCAGCCAAGCCAGGATTGCTGCTAACAACAGTAAATACTATAGAAGCACTAGGCCTTGAGATTCAACAGTGTGTTATAAGCTGCTTCAATGATTTTTCAATGCAAGCTTCATGTTCAGAGGTTTGTATATGACTTTGTTGGCTTATATATATGTTAATTAGTGTTCATGTTTTGTGTAAATCTGTGTTTTAAATGCTTATGTTTCTCTAATGGCTTTAGGGAGCTGAGCAGAGAACATTGATAAGTTCTGAGGACATAAAGCAAGCATTATTCAGGAATGCAGGGTATGGAGGAAGATGTTTGTAGGAATAAGGGATGCAAAATGAAAGGGTTGCTTTACAAAGTCCCAATAGATGGGTTTGGACATGACTTCAAGAGATTTTTCAAATGAGAAGTTGTAATAATATTGTCCTTTTAAATAATAGTGCCCATTTATCAGATCCATCTAACATCCTATTCTGTATTGTCTACTCAAATTGGGGTATATATCTTCCAACATAAGGGTCACAAGTTCCACATCTAACCAAGACTGATGACAGACAGCTAATAACGATTTTTTCTTTGTCTTTGATTTTGTGTTTCTTCTTTTCTATGTTTTTCAATGGCTACATAGTGTTATGCTCAGAATTTTGTGAATGATTCGCTGTATATTTTCTTGTTGCTACATTAGAGGTAACCAGAAAGCATCAATAATTGGATTTTAGGAATTCGGATAGAGACTTCTTGTCCCTCAATCTTTGAAGAATATCAAAAACATCAGCAATTATACACTACACAGAAACCATGACAGCAACAAGAGTAATTCATTCAGGAAGACAATTCTTACACGCAGGATATCATCAAATATTCTTTTGCTTCCACGTATACGTCTAAAACAATTTTTTTAGGGTTCTTTTACTAAATATCTAGCATTTGTTGTCAAACTGTGAATCTAAATCATCCATTCAGACAAGAATCCATCTAATCAGCCATTCAGATTGATAAACTGGCAACACAAGATACCATATTGTTTGACAAAAGAACATTTCTCGTTATGATAATTCTGTACAGTACATACAACCTCATCTTCTTAGATAATTCAAAATACAATTGGTGAGTTTTACATGAGGAAATAATTGAGCAAGGATGGGAACATAACAGCAAGGCCATAAGATATCAGGCTAACGAAATTGCAGCAAACATTACGGTCATTACCATCTATATTAATTCCCACAATTTAGCCCTACATGCATAAAATCAGGTTCATAGGGTATAATTAGTCAAAGGTTAGCCGACAGATCTCACATCATTATCTCTATTTTCTTCATTTTATATACATTAAGCTAAGCTGCATTCAGATGAGTTTTAAATGCATCATTGCATAAGGATATGAAAGCAAATGATGAAATCATTCAAGCAGAACTTGGATTTACAATGACAAATGAAAAAATTACAGAATTTGGAGTTTCCAAATATGGATCAATGATAGATTACAGGGGTCCATAGTCAGCAGCTACACAAGGTTGCTTCAATTAGTATAATACATCTCTGTTAATGTTGCACATATCTAAAAAAAAAAAAGGGAGGAGAAAAGGCATTACTAAGTATCATCTTCATCTTCATCTTCCTCATCATCGCTTACAATGCCATCATCATCTAGATCAGAAGAGTTGCCCATGGCATTGGCCTGTAGATGTTGGAGCTTACTGATAGCATCTCTTGCGTCAGAAACCAGGGCAATTTTTGCAGTTCTGACCACATCCACTTCCTGAATATGGTTCTTTTTTCTATCCTCAATTCCGACAGTGGATTTCTTGGTGCATTTAGTAGCTGCTTTTCTCTTGGCTTCCCTGTTATGTAATTGGTCAATATACTTCTCATGCAAGGCCCTGTTTTTTACCTGCTTCAGTACTGGAGGGCTAACAAGAGGTGTCCCACTTGAGCTACTAAATCTTGAAAGGGGCTTCTTATGACCTGAAGAAGATCTTTGACTGCAGTTTTGAAGAGGTCCCTGATTTTCCTGTAAATTTTTTGGGGTAGAAAGTATAGCACTAGGCTGATTCTCAGTAGATGGACCCAGATTAGGCTCAAGTACTGAAAATAGATCTGCCTCATAATCTTGGTACACTTGATAATGCTTTTGTAATAACTTTCTGACAGTTTTCTGGGCAAGATGACTTCTCTGTTTATTGCAGCTTGGCTTTTTAACCTTTAGCTCAGTCGGTTTCAGCAGTTTACTTGCAGAGAGTGAAAATTGTTCAAGGGGTGATGAATTTGTTAGTATCTTTGCCCTCGACCGAGGACGAGGTTGAGGTGGGGTCATATGGTCAGAATGGACTTTATCAAAGCAATCCTGTGCAGATTTTCCAGGCACCTGATATTGAGTTTGTATGGAACCATAAGTTACGCTAGATATCATCTGAATAAGGCAATGGCAATTAAAATTGGCTATGCATGTCAAAGGACAAAGATATATAATTACTACAAGTCCAAATCTAAATGAGCCCACTAAATGTTCAAGGAACTTTAAAACAAAACATCAATTCATAGCTGAAAACTTCAATAGCAGCTAAGTTTTAAAATAAGTAACTTGGAACTTGTAAGATAGAATAATGGAGAGAAAACTACAGTTGGTTCCAAGTTTGTAACCCCAATTTTTTTTCCCATAAAGTAGTGCTGCTAGTGCACAAGGATAACATTACAGCTAACTTTAGAAAGCTTTCCAAACTTTGGAACAGGAAATAACAGTTAAAGTATATTCATGCAAAATTAAACATTGAAATGCAATCCTATCTCATATTTGTATCATGTAACAGAAGACCCTTGATATACACTGCTATGAATGGAACTGGATGTGGTGTTAGTTTGATGGTTACCCTTAAGTTTATGAATTGACTGCTCATACTTAACATGACCTTCTCAGGGCCGTGTTGCTGCAAATGAATTGCTTTATGTTATAAAAAATTAAATGACATGGCCTTCCCAGCACTGTGTTGCTGCAAATGACTTGGTTTATGTTATGAAAAGTTGAATGGACTTTGTTCAAAACTCAAGCAGAAGATAGATGCATTAAAAGCCAAAGAAATAACAACATAAGGGGAACCAATAAACTGAGAACCACAGTTATGCAACAGCAAGGGATTAGAAAAGAAATAAGCGTTTGGCCCAAGTCTGTCAATAAGGCCCTTTTTTTTGGGACCAAAGAGAGATGCCCATGGTAATTAAAGAGTCTGTTCATTTCTATCATTTTAAAATGTCATTTAAGAGTCAATCCATTTTTATATGTGTTTAAGAGTATTACTACTTAATGTATTTGGGTCTTAGAAAGAAGTCTTTTAAGCTCTGTAAGAGTTTTGTAGCCTATAATGAATCTTTAGTACTTCCAGGGAGTCTTTTGGGGTTCTTTATATGAAGCTTATAAGTCTTGTTGAAAAAGGCTTTGTTACCTTGAAGGCTTTATGCCACCATATCTCCATGTATACTTTCTCCTCTTTATTTTTCTCTCTCTCTCTAATTTATCTGCACTTATAATAACTTTAAATATTTCTCCTTGTTTTGTAGGCATCACATGAAATATCAATGGAAAGTAATATTTTCCTAGACTATTTGTAGTTATCAATTTTGCAGTTTAAGAAAATTTTGGTCATCATACTCCCAAGCTGTGGATTGTGATGCCCCTAAAAAATGAATCTCGGAATCAGGATCCTCTTCTTGACCCAAGCCCTACTTGACTATGATCGCTATTACCACGTTGTCAAAACATGTACCCAATAGAAATGCTCTGTACTACCTAATTTACTAAACTAATAAGCATTATGGTTCTTACTTTTTTTCTTTTTATTTATAGGAAAGCATTATGGTTCTGGTTCATATGAAACATGGTTATCAACATTTATCGTATTCTTCTATCAGTTAAGTCTCATGTACGACTTTTAGACAAGCAAATATTATAAAATACCAAGGTGCTTAGGACTAAAAGGTATGTGATTTGGGAAATTTAGGAAACTCCATTCTTAGCATGTTACTTTCAAATGTTGTACTTGCTAAAGGAGTATCATCCAGGCCTATTGTCATGCTTGCATAATCATAAGCCTCATCAATTATCATCAACCCAACTTTTTCATCCAACAAAAACTGTTGAGTTCTTTGTATAAGTGCACTGCACTTCAGCTCCAGAACTATATATCTAAAATCATCACAGCATTGCACTGAATTTGTTTTAAGGCCAATTCCTGGTATGCAACCAACATTGTCACTCACGGGAAAGAGCATGTACCTATATCTTACAAATCCTCCTTTCAAGACTTAGAGTGATCTTCTCTATACAGTTTAATTATATCAATTTTTACACTCAGTATAATATTTTTCAGTATAAAACAGGAATTTCATTATATCAGTTTTCCCTTCAGTATATTGGCTTTCAGTTGCATTAGAATGAACAAAACACTGACTGACATAAAAGAAACAAAAGCAACAAGAGTACTCCTAGTCCTACTATATCATTAAAACAGGAAAATAACTGATCAATGAAAAAAGTTCACCATTTTCATAGTTTCAATATTAGTATTATTATTACACTAAATTATAATTTTGATCCACATAGTTTATGATCAACTCCACTTTAATCCTTATAGTTCTATTTCAAATTACCCTTGTAATTGCTAACCTTTTCAATGTGGTCCAAATTTACATTTCTATCACATTGGTTAACAAAATGATCAAAAGGTGAACAAATTTACCTTTCACCACGGCCTGGTTCTATATTTCTGTCACATTAGTTTTTCCAGCTTGGTGAAATTAAAGTAAAATTTCACCTTTTTCGTCACACAATGTGAAGGAAATGTAAATTTAGATCATGTTAAAATGTTAGCAAACTCTAAGGAAATTTTGCTAAAACTGGAACTATAAACTAAAGAAAATCAGGCTTAAACTATAGAAACAAAAAATATATAAAAGAATTCTATAATCAGCTTGACATGAAAACAAAATTTTTTTGCATTTAAGGATGATCAAAAGAATAGCAAAATACCAGTTTTGAAACCTTCTTCCAGAAATGGGGTGTCGGCTTTGCTGCCAAATAAGCTCTCTGCAAGGCCAATTCTTGTTCTTTTGTCCAACTGTGAACAACCCGAATACCTTCTTCATCTCTCTTTCTCTTCCACCCAACCCCAAATTCTTTATCTCCACCATCAAAAACTTGCGCTTTCCTTTCTCTGCCTTCCAGAATAACCGTCTCAACACCAACTGAACCCCTCCTAGTGACCCTTTTGCTCTTCGACCGAGTGCTTTCGCATGAATTCACGCACGCTCCAGCTTTCCCAACACTTGATAACTCCTCTTCATCAAAGGAACTATATGTTAGACAGTTAGATTTAGCACTGGTTGCTCTATCAGTATGCTCAAAAACAACATTTTGCTTTTCATAAAGCCTCAGAGATCGTCTAGGGCTCTGAAACCCCTCCGTGATATCGTTCAATCTTACAGATTTTCTTGACCCAGAACTCAACTTCGCGCGATAAATCGACCCATTGTCAAATTCGCCCTTACGTTGATCATCGACGACAAGTTGCCGATTCAAAACCCTCGAAGATCGTCTAAGACTCCATAACTGCTCGTCCCCATCCTTCAATCTCGGAGATTTTCTATACCCATCTTTAGCTTTAGTCGATTTCTTTGAGCTGACAGAAGGGTTCAGAGACCGTACCGGATTGCTTCTGGGTTTGGATTTGGGGGTTCTCGGGTTTTCGGGTTCTACAGCACTCTTTTTCTGGTGGACAAGTCTCTTGCATTTTCGGAGAGTCGCAGTGGGTTGCTCTGTTTCTGGAGTGCTCTTGCAGTGAAGAAATCTGGGAGATCTTCGAAGAGTTGTGCTTTGTTGTGCTGTGTTGGCTATGGAGTCTCTCTCGGGCATTTTCGCGAACATTTGGTGGTCTTTGTTCATATAGTGATTTTTGAGAGGGAAAAGAATTGATATTCAAAACTTTTAATTGTTAAATGGGCTTCTCCTGGAAAATCCTTTTTTCTTTTGGGTCTGGGCTTCTCGATGAGTCTACACGTGAACAGAGTGTGAGGAACTAACAATTAATTGGCTGTTTCTATGCCCTCAAAAAGACTTTTTTACAAGTCACTTACCTATTAATCTATTATGACCTCCTTCGCACTTAACCACACNTCTCTCTCTCTCTCTCTCTCTCTCTCTCTCTCTCTCTCTCTCTCTCTCTCTCTCTCTCTCTCTCCTTTCGAAATCAACAATGGCGACAATATAGAACCAGAATTAGGGTTCATATCCGGACTCAAAATCTAGTCCCAAAAGATGAGAATGTTGGAGGAGAGCTTCTTGAATCTTGGATCCATTATGTTTCCAAAAAAAGAAGGGCTTGTTGTGGAGGTAAAAAAAGAAAAAGAGAGAGAGAGAGAGAGAAGAGTTTGGGGTGGCTGGAGATTGGTGGAGATGGGGATTAAACTTAGAATGACTAAAAAACCCTTGAAAATGACGAAAAAATTGACCGAATTGGACAAAGGCGTGACATTGCAAATTTTTTTAAATTCAAGTGGCAGATTGATTCAACTTTTAATGTTTTAACAAACACTTAAAATGTTGACCATTTAATCAAACGGTTAAATAGTTTCTAAGTTATTTAAATTTTTCTAAGATTGATCTTCGAATAGATACTTAAAAGATAGACGATTTCGATCGTTAAATTACAATGTGAATGTGGTGAGTCTACAAGAGATCCTTTATTTACCATTTAAATGAGATGAGATTTCTAAATAAAAAAGGCATGATAATTAATGTATTGCTATAAGAAAATGTAATGTATAGCAATAGCAAGGAGAATTTTTTCAATGTAACTAATACACCGTCATGTGGTGTAACCAATCCAACGTGTAAAGGTATTATTGGACGGTATGTTTATATTAGTAAGGTATAGTATTAATAACATTCACTCATATTATGACACATACTAGTTATACGGTTATACCAAATGGCGATGTATCGGTTACACCGAAAAATCTCTCCAATAGCAAGAGATCTGTATGTGCCATAGAAATTCAATAACAAATTAAAAATTTTATTCAAGTTATAGGTTAAAGTATTGCCATATATCTATTGCTAGATTTGGCAATTAATATTGCTATATAAATCTTGCAATAGATAAATTAAACCTAGATGTTTACATGACCTCTTCCATTATAAATAACACATGTTTTGAGCCCCCAATTCATTGAACTCATGGAAGACACGACCTTGCTTTACACTTGTCTTCTCACCTTGTTCCTAATTTCTTTCAAGTTTTTGTTTTTTCAAAGTTTCAAACAATACCCAGCCCACCTTCTCTTCCACCGTCTCTTGCAGTAACTACACTAAACTGATACATCCTAACTCATATACTAAGACATTTGTCATTTGATGACTGCACTGTTGGTGGATTCAACATACCACGTGGCACAACGGTAATGGTCAATGCATGGACCATACATGGGGACCCTAAATGCTTTAAGCCTGAGGTTTGTAATGGGTGAGGATGGTGAGTTACACATACTTATTTTGCTTGGGCTGGAAAGGAGGGCTTGTCCTGGAGCGGGCCTAGCCCAACTTGTGGTGGGCTTGACTTTGGGGAAATTGACATGACTGAAGGTGGACTCACTCACCATGCCTAAAGCTGTGCCATTGGTGGCCATGTGTAAACCACGCTCCATTGTCAACAAGGTTCTCTATTGATTAACAAGAATATTTAAAATGAAAATAGGTTTAGAGTTGAATTGCTCTGATGTAATTGAAAATAATATATATTTATTTATGTATAACTGTTAGAGATTTCATATTATTGTTAATTATAGCCAAATGAAATGTCTCATGTAAGGTTGAGATCGACTATAACACTTATCGCTATAACTGAGACGAGATTTTCAACTTTTGGCGTGAATGCGGATGTACCATTATTCGGCATAGATCAGTTAACCGAATAAAAAAAGAGTGGGTAAAAGATTAATAAAAATAAATATGCCACGTCAAATGAAAAATCTAACCTCTAAAACGATGTACAATAAAAATTTAAAAAAAAAAAAAAAAAACTTATCTACATTATTTTCTTACCTAAATTGACTAAGACTTTAAGCATGAACAACAAAAACTAAAGAGAAACAAATATTTGATTAAAAACTAATAAAAAGGTGACATTAATTTAGAATTGATAGTAAGAGAAAGTTCAATCTTAGTAGAGCAACAAATGAAAACTATGAAAACCAAAATATTGAGAGATTTTGATAGCAAAAAGTTGCTGGGATAAATTGATATTTGTTGAGTTGTTGGAGGGGTTATGTGTGTAGAGATCCTGGAAATTGTCTTGTAAGCTTCATTTTATAGTAGTCCAATTGCTTAACCCCAAGGTTTTCATTGTCGGGACAATATGTCTTGCACCTTGAAGTGTTAAACAATTGTCCATAAGCTGGGTAAATTCAAGAATGTCTCATAGTCTAGTGAAATAGTGTGTGCCAAGAGATTTCAAGGATGTACACCGAATGACATGGAAGGTGGCCAACCGACAACTTTTCAATATGGCTGGTCGAGGCTTTATACTGCATTTGGGCTAATGCTTTGTTGCTCATCTGGTAATCTTGACTACCTGCAACTTTGTTGATTATTTAATTTATAGTCATTCTTCTATTTCAACTATGGGAAGTGTTGAATTTAACATCACACAGAACAACTCCTAAGGCCCCATGGAAAGCTCTCCTTGCATCTATGTTACTTTTCGTCATCTCATAGAAAGAAAACCAATTTGAATCCAAACATTATTCATGTGGCCATGCTTAATTTTGGGAGGGGTATAAACAATTATAATATATAATTTTTATGATGGAATGAATAATTGAAAAGTTCATGTCTTTCATTTATACAAACGTTGCATGCACTGCAAACTTACTGTTACCTCTCAAATGAAAAGGTATGATTTTTATGTGCAAAAACAAAACCAAAGTTATGATTTTTGTTTTTTTTGGTGAATACACTAGCTAATTGGCTATTGACAAAACGGACTCTAGAGAGCCCAACATAATCCTCAATGAAGATGTTCACAATCCTTAAGTAGGAGACTTGTCAAAAACAGTAAATCTCACCTCAAGTGAATGTCCAATATTTGCAAGCCCATCACCCATACAATTCCATCCGTGGTACCTATAAGAGCAGGGCCGGCCCAAGCCCAAGGCAAGGAAGACATATGCTGTGGGCCACATTTTGAGTAAAGGGTTCGGGCTCATTTGGCATTACTTTTATAAGAAGCACTCTTGTTAGAATGTTAGTTGTATGTGCTTCTTGCAAAAGCACTTGAAAGTGCTTCCTTCACCATGTGCTTTTCAAAAAATTACTTAAAAGCGCTTCTACAACCCATAACCACTTTTAATTATTTATGTTAAACGCTACCAAAAGTGTTTTTATTGATCAAAAAACGTTTTTGGTATTCTAAAAGTAGTGTCAAATGAATTATACTTACACTTTTAGAAAAGCACAAATAGGAACAAAAAAAAGAAATTAATGGCCTAGAATAGAAAGAAGCCCAAGCTCTTGGGATTACGCCAAAGGGTGAGGGTGGGCGGAATGTTAAAGTTAGGATTAAGATAAGTCCAAATTCAATTCCCTCCTATGTAAACAAAAATAGCAAAATGCCCAAATGTCTAACTTCAAAAAAGTTAAAACTCTATTCACACTCTTCTCCTCCCTAAAACACAAGTAATCAATTACTCCCCAATCTAGTTTTTGACAAATTTTAAAGCTGAAATTTAGCCAAATAAAAAATTAAATTAAAGTTCAATTTATTTGTCTGCAGGGGCCTGGACACCAAAAACAAGTTAGCAAGTGCTCAGCAGGATGCCGAGGGCTCGATACTCTTTCCGAGACCTCGGTGGGTGCAGATGCATCCTCCATCTGCATCTGCAGTTTTTAGGTTGCAAATACATTTTTTATGATTGCAAATGGCAGATTTTAAGTTGTACATGCATGTTTTAAGTTGCAGATGTAGGTTGCATATGCAGGAATGAGATTTCATTTGCAGGTTGTAGACTGCAGGTTGTATCTACAACTGCCGAGCGCTTGGTGGTTCTTACCCTGCAAATTAACTTTTGGCCCAAGTGAACTTGGGCTTATCTTTCTTTCTCATTTTGAGCTTTTACTTAAAACTCCCTTACACAAATGCATGAATAGATGTAGGTTGCATAAGAAACAAAACTTACCTCTTTCTTGACTTTTCATGTGTCAAAATAGGGGAAAACCAAAAGTTATCCCTTCATCTTCTTTGATGTAGTCATAATTAGAGAGCCTGCTCTTGGCATGGGCGGGAGGGGCAACTGCCCTGGGCCAAACATCGAAGAGGGCCCAAAAAAAATTTAGTTCTAGGTTTTTTTTTTTTTTTTTTTAAGAAACAGGGTACATATAATGAAATTGAGATTAGTTTGTGTGATTAGATGCTGACCTTCCAACTCAATCTCCCAAATCTCAAATTATATTTTGAATTGCTCTCACTCTAACAAAGTCATGTTACTCAGCGGCAATATCACCAATGTTTTTACTGGCAATAAAATCTAAATCATCTAATATATTCCTCTTTTCAGTTTTGATCCCGTATCCACATGTGTCAATTGACTAGAAGTAAAAATTGTCTAGAGTTTTTCTTGGTAGATCGATTGGCATATCTTTACCAATTATTGTCGCTTTCAAAGGTCGGCAATAGAATCAGATTTATTGTAATTGTCACTCTATATATATAACATGGTTGTAATTGTTGCTCAATTACATGTTGTAACTAAATTAGTAAATCACAAAATTAGGGTGTATGTGCTTCATTATTCTTGTACTTTTGTAGTTTGTGTTGTTGTATTAATTTTACTCATATATATATATATGTAATAAAAAGACAAAAGACATATGTATAAGTATCATTTTTATACGATGAACAGGTGTCGGTCGATTCAAAATAAAATTTTTCGAAAGTTTTGTTTGGTAGATCAATTGGCATACTTTTGCCAATTGATCATCATCTCCTAATTAAATTTGGCAGGAGCATTGGATTAATTATAACTATCATGCAATAACATAGTTACCAATAAATTCCTTAGCCTTAGCTTCAACCACACATGCAAATCAGACCTAGTACTTTTGAAGCTTAAGTCCTTAAACCAGTAGAACCTCCTTTTAGAAAGGATTGTTTTTTATTAGAGAATAAGTTGCCAAAACTTTAGTGGAAAACTAACTTCCCTAACCAAAACCTAAATTAGGAAATTCTTCAAATAAGAAAGCTTGCTCCAAAGAGAAGGAAAAATTTTAACTATGGAATTACTCTCAAATGGCAGCTTGTTCATAAGGAATTAAATGGGCAAAACTTTAGAGAGGCTCTTGATCTCAACGCCAAAGGTTGAGAGGTGCAGCTAAATGAGTTGGGAGGCCATGGTATTTATAGAAAAAATTCAGGCAATGATCGATCAGCGTAAGCTATCTTGGCGGCTTAATGTGCTGTCTCCTTCAACTTATGACATGTACATGTCATTGTTGTTGCTAGGAGTGTGCATGGTTCAAAAAATCAAACCACAAAGGAATAACCCTAACCGTAACCAAACCAATATTTTCGAAATGGCAAATCTGAGAACCAAAACCAAAACCAAACCAAACCAAACCTAGCTCAATCTGACTGGTTTGGTTAACCGTGAATATTGGTTTGGATGATTTGGTTGTCCATGAATCAGATAATAACTGGACTAACATATAATAAACATATACAAAATTACAAACATATATAAACTGTAATAGGAAATTTGGTTTACTCTATAATTAATAGGTATTAAAATCATATAGAATAAACTATAAACTATATAGTTATAAACTATACAGTATTATAAACTATATACTAAATAAATTATAAAGTATATAAACTATAATAAAGATATACAAAATTACAAACATATATAAACTATAATAGGAAATTTGGTTTACTTTATAATTAATAGGTATTAAAATCATATATAAAACAATTAATATATATTATTAGGGGTGGTTGTGTTTGGTTAAAATCGAAAATTTTCATATTAAAAACCAAAGCTAAACCACAATTTTTAGATTGGTTTGGTTTGATATCCAAAAACAAAACAAAAATAAAAAAAGACCGAACCAAACTGATTGAAAAAAGACCAAACCAAACCGATTGAATCGATTTGGTTTGGTTCGAAACTCGATTTTTCAGTATTTTTGCACACCCCTAGTTGTTGCTACTTGTCTCGTGTGCTAGAGTTTCCTCATCCATCTTATGAGAAGAACTTACATATCTCCTCATGTGATAGTACATGGCATCCCCTCTCTCTCATTGGCTCTCTCTCTCTCTCTCTCTCTCTCTCTCTTCTATCATCTCTTGTCTCTATTTCTCTCTTCAAGAGATACCACATCACTACAATATGAGAATAGTTAACTTTTTTCCCTATCTTATTGTTGATCTTCATGCTGATCGGATGTTGCTCGTTGCACCACATGTCACACTAAGCAAAAATCTGATTGTTTTCTATTTTCCAAAATTTGAATTTGACAGAAGGTGCAATTTGAGCCATTCGGATATGCAACTTAATATATTTTGATGTGCATCCACCTTGAGACTCCCAAGGTGAACCTTTAAACAAGAAAAATTATCTTGATCTTGATGTTACTAAAATCATAAAAAATAATAATATATTCATTCCAACATTCATTCCATACATAGTGAGAAATAGAGAAAATAAGTCTTTTTTTTTTTGTCTGACACTGACTGACTTATTTAGTATTTGTGTTTGCATGTCATGTCATATACGGATTCGTACCAAATAATGATCAACTCAAATTCACTAAATTTATATTGCGTTCTACTTATTTCATCGTGTCTTATTAAAAGTTGTGACTCCTAACATAGCTACACAAATAAAGCGGGAGGATAGGTATTCCTTGATTTTTTTATTTTTTTTCGGTTGAAGGTGTTCTTTGATCTGCAAAATCAGTAATTTATCTGGAGGACATTCCTACTGATTATTCATGAGAATACCAATTATGTTATTGATATATACTCTACACAACAAGACAAACATGAGGTGTTGTATTATGTCATGTGATTCTTTATTAATGATTTTGAATTTCCAAAAAATAAAAAAACGACTTAAGGTCTAGTGTGGATTGCCGTAAATTATTCCTAGTTGAATGAACAAGGTTATATATTCTAAATACACCATGAAATGGGAGGTAGAAAACAAAGGCCTATGAAATATACAATGCACTGTACAAGTTTTAGAATCCTCATGTCAAGGGAAAGACACAAAAAAATATACAAAATACACCCCCCCACAACAAACCAAAAACTGAATCAATAGAAAAGAGTGGAGGATATATCAATATGAATGTGGGAGCAAGTATCCCACTCATACAACTTGATAATATCTGACTAAAATATTTTATGGGAATTAAATATGAAACTTATCTACCCAAGTTTGTGATTGGCTAGGCAAACCCCATATTATAACCTTTAAATCAAAAATCAAAACCTATATGGCTATAAGAAATATAAGATATAGTAAAATATATATGATACCCTTTTGGCTACTAAGAGATCAAGCATTTTGGTTGGTTCCAAGAATTATTTATAATCAGCAGCACCTCTCTTTAGATTTGGCCAATCTGCCGTGTGCCAGGCCACTAGCTAGCTAGAAAGGAAAGAATGAAAATGTTCACTATATATGCATCCTTTTTATGATTTAAACCTAACTTTTTACAGGGATGTCCACTATAACTACAACTAATCCTCGGACAAGTTTTATTGATGGGGTTCTTGTGCCTGCAGTGCCCCACTACATCAACATCATCAGCTTAATGAGCTTCAAGGAGCAAAGACCTAACCTTCCCAAATGTTAATGTTTCTCAGCTGCCCTTTTTGTTATGTAGTGGTGCCCTACTAACTTATATTTATGTCATTTAACTCAAAAAACACAATCAATTATACCCTAATGTTATTCGTAACGGCGCAGTCACAATTTACTTGTTTCTGATTGGTATTGGCATTACTAATAACATAGGACACAATTCTGAATTTTGTGTCATGTGCGTAAAGGGACAAATACAAAAAATGTCTCGATTTTAACAATCACATTACCAATCAATTTTCCAATTGATGAGACATTTGTACTTGATATGACATATTACTATTACAAACTTAACACAAATTACATGATTGTGCTCAATAAATTATATTTTAATAGAAACAAATATATGGGACATTAGTTACTTGATGTAACTAAACTAAAATGAATGTAAATAATTAAATATTAATATTGAGTTCAAAAAATCTATTGGATAATTTTGAACAGTAAAACCAAACAGATCTCGCTAGAGTTGAAAATTAACAAAGTTTTACCAAAAGAATCAACAATATTTGATGAATAAAACAAAAGGTGAAGAATCTCCAACAACATTTAATTGGAAATCAAGTTTAAGAGTGAGAAGCCTAGACTTTTATTTCTAGTGCCTTCTGGTGCCCCCTACTTAATGTTCTAAGAAGCCTGGTCGTTTTCCCAGCATCAACAAGATCTTGGCCTCCTTCTGCTATAAGCCGAGCGATGAAGAATCCCATAAGAAAAAAAAAAAAAAAAAAAAAAAGAGGGAGAGAGAAAGACAGATCGATCAAATCCCTTCTCCAGTTCTCCCTCCCTCCCTATTACCCACAACATCATCGTTGGTCTGCCACCGTCGCCAGATCACATGTGCCCTAAAATTGAATGGCATATGACTACTTGTATTTGTGTTCAATGTTGAATATTGTCTCACAAAACCATATTTGTGCCTCTTTATTTGTGTCTTATAAGCCTTTTTCTTGTAGTGGTTTATTTTTTTCATAATCTAATTATGAATCTTGCAAAATCTATCAACATGATTTAGTTTGAAATGATTGTGAGAATAAAACTCTAACTATTAATTGTGAACCAAGTATTGATATATATATATATATATGAGTGCTATGTAGCATTTGCATACATAATTAGAAATTTCTTATAGTTTAGTTCTCTTATAGCTATATACCATTTGCATACAATCACTCAATTATCATTGAAATAAATTTCTTATAGTTTAGTTCTCTTACAAATTAATTGTAATGGTAATTTAATTTTTGTGGACTATTAATGAAAACAAACCTCTTATGAGAGAAAAGAATAATTAACTTTTGAAGCCAATTAGTTGGTTTCCTTTCTTTAAAGAAGTTTTAACTTCATTTCTGACATGGCTTTGTGCTTCTTTTGGCCAAAAATATTAAGATATTAGTTATTACTAGTGCTCATAGCCAAATCCGGCCACAAATACTGTGGGTTGGGATAAAAAATATTATCCTCTTCATTGCTAAATCTTAATTAAGAAAGTTGTTTAAAAGTATTTAATTTTTTAAGAAACAAAGTGTAAGCTAGACTCATTCCTGTCCCCTGTAGTCACTATTAGTTAATACTATTCTTATAATCGATCAATGCATATCTTAATTCCACTCAAAATAGTCAATCAATAAAACATCAATAATGTTTCGTATACAAATTTGCTTTCACAAATCACATGGAAATATTCATTCCATTGGTTTGGTAAATATCAATTAAAGATATCATAAATATATAGATGCAATTTTATATACAATAGCGTCTTAATGGAGAAATTATTTTGTATAACTGATATATTGACACGTAGTATAATCAGTGTATATGTTATAATATGACTAGATGTTATTAATACTATACTTTACTAATATAAACACATCCTTCAATAATACACTTACACGTTTGATTAGTTATATCACGTACCGATATATCAGTTATACCTTATAATTTTTTGTTCTAATAAGCACCTAAGTTGAAAACTCAACTTAAAAACTTGTACCCCAACTGTTAATTAAAATGCATCTTACCTGTTAAAATTGTACATCACATCCGTTTATATCTTATCTAATGGTCGAGATACAAATTAAACCTTTTCTCTTATACAAAGGAAGTCTGAGTAGAAGAATGAGCTAGCTAGATACGAATTTTGACATTATATGTAGAGGTAAATGTTTCCTAACACTAGAATTACAAGTTTTTGCACCATCTTTATATTACATCATCAACTTAAGTTCTTAGAAAAATTATGCTATCCATTTTATGTAATTTATAAAATAAGTTTGTGCATAAAAAATGATACAATTTATATTCTTTAAGTAATTTCAATGATGAAATTGTTGGAAAATTCAGTTAAAAAGGTTATGAAATTATTTACTCTGCACCAAAGTTTAATTCTTCTTTCCTAAAAAATAAAAAATAAAAAGCACTCGTACAACTTAAAGAAACTAATTTCTTATTTCATTATTCGGGAAGCATGCAACTCTTTCCATGCTATATTAAAGATTCTTGATTCTTGTTTTGATAATTGATATTATATATTATAGTACAATAGCCATCAAGATCCAAGAATATTAATCAACCACTCTTTTCTTTATCCGTGAATGATGCTCAACCCCGCCATTATTAAAGCAGGAATTAACAAAAACATTAATCAAACATTTGATTAGGACCAGGCTATGTGGGTCATGGCTTGCTTATAAGAACAAAAATGCATGTTCATCACCAAGCACTGTTGAGATAAGACCACTAGGGAATAGGGATTCCACTAGCAATTGTCCATCGAAAGCCTCTCTGTCTGTCCCCAAGTGATTTTAGTGCATTTGGGGCCCCATTGGAGGATAGCTTGCTTATCATCCGTACGTTTACAAATCATACTTTTCACTTGATTTTCTTTGAATATTTGGGAGCCAATTTGGGTCTGGCAGACTGGCAGAGGCAGAGAGGCTGCTTTTTTGGGCGGCCAGCTATTCTATGCTTTATTAATGTAGTTAGTGGCAATGTGGCATAGAAGGACAAATTTGAAATGAGATCTTTGACGAAAACTTCAGTCGGGCAGTTGGGGTTATGTAAAATTAATTTTTTTTTGGTCGAATATGTAAGATTAATTGATTATCTATTTTGTGGTAGTTTCTCTTTGTAATTTGCATGCCATACTTGGGAAATTGGTCTCCAAGCATTGTATATACAAAGTCACTTGGATCATCAATCATCATGGTAAAAGGTCTACGTACTAACTCTTATATAAATGTGTACGAATCTTCTTTGAAAGTGGATTTTGATCAAATAGAAAAATATGATTTAACCATAATCCAATTGGGTTTTCTTCAAAATTAGAAACAAGTCATACCTTAATGGCCAAAAAAAAAAACAAGTTATACCTCGTTTTCATTTTAGCTACCAAAATGACTTCAAAATGTCTACAAGGATGATATTTCCTCTATAATGTGAATAGTTCAATGTGATAAAAAAAATATAATTCTTATAACATTACTGCAGTATATACAAATATAAACCGACAAAAAGCAAGATGACAGAAAATTTGGATCCGTGGCGTTTCAATAATATAGAAAAAAAAAATAGGAAGATATGATTGAAGAGTAGAAAGATTTTGAGATGTTTGTTTGGCCCTATGCCCAATTTATGAGAATTAATGTGGGTGCATAAAGAAGAGAAATTTTAATCAATAACCTCTTTTAATACTCTACAAATTATTTTAACCCATTAGTCTCAAATTTAACTCTTTTGACCTTTTTATTTATTTTTGGCTTAATTATCGATTTACCACCCAAAACTGTAACTCATTCCCACTTTACCACCTGAAAGTTTTTTTGTCCCAAATTACCACCTGTAACTTACATCTGTGTCCCATTTTACCTTGTTCCGTCAACAATTTCGTTAATGTTGACGATCTGGCCGTTAATGCTGACGTGGCGCGCTATATGTGCGCCACGTGTCACATTTTTTTTATTTTTTTCGCATTTTTTTATTTTTTTATTTTTTAAAACTTTGAAAATTAATTAAAAATAGCTCCGAACTCATAAAAATACACAAAAAATTCCTACGAACTCGTCTTGACTAGCACTAATTTACTATAAGGTTAAATTACCAATTTTTCCCTCTAAAAATTTCCAAAAAAAAATTAGAAAGTCCAAATTTATTTCTAAAAAATTAAAATAAATTTTCCTCTATTAAATAAATTCTAGAATTTTCGTAAACTCTTGGACAAATTCTCAAAAATATTTTGAAAAATTACCAAAAGCCTGTTTTAGAGAATTATTTCGAGACTTTACAGAAATTCTAGAATTTTTCTAGAATTTATTTTATAGGGAATTTTATTTTCCTCTAAGACCAAGAGGTCTTTTGGGTAGCAAGTGTTCATGAGAAATGTATTGTTAGTTTTTAGAAGACTAACGGTGCAGACCTCATATTTTTTGGAGTTCGGGAGATTATTCTATGAATTTCCAAAGAGTCTAGAGTATTTTAATTTTCTAGAAATAAATTTTGACTTTTCAAATTTTCTAGAAATTTTTATAAGGAAAATTGGCATTTTGACCCCATAGTAAATTAGTACTAGTCAAGACAAGTCAGTAGGAATTTTCCGTGTATTTTTCTAAGTTCGGAGCTATTTTTAATTAATTTTTAAAGTTTATAAAAGTAGAAAAATACAAAAAATAAAGAAATACAAAAAAAGATGTGACACGTGGCGCACATCCAGCGCGCCACGTCAGCATTAACGGAATTGTTGATAGAACAAGGTAAAATGGGACACGGATGTAAGTTACAGGTGGTAATCTGGGACAAAAAATCTTTCAAGTGGTAAAGTGGGAATGAGTTACAGTTTTGGGTGGTAAATCGATAATTAAGCCTTTTTTTTTCAGACCAAAATATCCTTATACAAATACACTATGGCGAATAGACAGTCATCATGACGACCATGTGGTGAGTCGAGTTATTGTAGCAGCTAAACTTTCCTTCATCTTCTTCCTGCAGACTGCAGCAACTATGGAGAACAACCTCCATCACTGGCTAACGCCTATCATCTATTCTCTCTATCTCTCTCCCTTTTTCTCTAAAATCAAATCTGAAAAAAAAAAAAAAAAAATTTTGAAAACCCAGATTTGGGTTACAGAGATTGAGACAAAGAAGAGATATTGGTGGGGCTGGTGGTGGCAGATGATGGTGGGCACCGACTAGCGACCTATCATCTTCTCTCCCAACCCAAATCTAAAAACAAAACAAAAAAAATTTGAAAACCCAGATTTGGTGGAATGCGCTATAGCCAAATCTGGTTGAATTTTTAGTCGCCACATAGTTGAATTTTTGGTCACTACATGGTGGAATGTGTTATAGCCATGTAGCGATCACAAATTCGAACATATGGTGACCACAAATTCAACCCGATTTGGGTTTTTTTAGAGAAAAACTCATTTAGAGGGTATTGCTGGTTTGTTTTTTATGGGTTTTACTAGGCAACATGGGTTTTTTTTCATTGGATTTTGATGATGCATCTGCTGGGTTTGTTGCATCTACTGGGTTTGCTGCAGTGGCGGGGGATGAGGGCGTTAACAACTGGGACAACGAGTGGCATGGCGACGATGGGGCAGTGGTTGGGGGCGCCAACGACTGGGACAGCGAGTGGCAATGATGGGGCAGTGGTTGATTGGGGAGAAATAAAGAAAGGGAGGGAGGTTAGGGCATTGGTTGGTTGGGGAAGAGAAAAAAAAAAAGTTTTATATAAAGGGTATTATGGATATTTCAAATACAAAAGGGTTTGAAAAGTTAAATTTGGGACTAGAGGGTCAAAACAGTCTGTAAAGTATTAAAAGAGATTATTGATTAAAATTTCTCAATAAAGAATGTGAAAGGTGATTTTCACAAACACACCAAGGAGTGCCCACTTCGTGTTGTGATAGTAACAAAGGATTGTCAAAATGGCACTGTTGGTGAGAAGTAAACTGGAAAAGTGATATGTCATCTGGCGGCAACAACGACAATCACCATAACATCAAGGAAGAGAGGAGAGTACAGATTCCAGTACTGGGAGGAAAGGTGTCTTGACTCATGAGGTTGATATTTGGATTTGAGCACCATGGAATTGAATTGAATGGAAGCATATGTGGCCCATGGAAACAGTAAAATTAGGACATGAAAGCTACTTTAAAGTCTAAAAGTGGTTGAAGAATGTGGAGAGTCTTTGTTGCCCATCGAGAGCAGATTTGGTTCCAGGCTAATTTAATCAAGGTCATTGATCTTGGAAGAGAGAGAGAGAGAGAGAAGGCTTTGATCAAAGCCTGGTACCAGTCTGGTACAAAAAATATGGTACCAAATCTGCTCTCGTTGGGTATCAATATCATGTACTCTCACTTTTTCATGACGTCAAATTTAGCGGCCAGAATGTTTGAGTATTACTAGAGATTTTAGATTTTTTTTATTAAATTTAAATTTCAATGTAAGAATGTTTTATCGAGTCAAATATAAGTTTATTTTAAAATTTATTTATTTACCACAGGTGAAATACTAACATAATACAACTTATTATTTGGAATTCAAATTTAATACACAAACTTAGTATTATTCAAAATGTTTTAAGTTTTTTTGAAGATTCTTACTTCCTGCTGCGTGTCATATCATTCTTTGTCTCATGTTTTCTCATTTTCAGATCTTTTTTCTTTTGGGTTGTGGGGTTTATTGTTCTGAAAATAGAACCAGCATCATGATCCAAACATTAAAATAAAACTATAGAAGACGCGTACAAGTCGCGGATGGTGTTAGTCTTTCATTCTTTAATGAGAAAAATTCAACCTAATATCTATCCACTCATACCACTTAAATAAGTGAGGGAGTCAAAAATTTGCTATTAGGAAGGCATAATGAACAAATCTTTTGAGACATTTCATTAAACAGTCTTTGCTCCATTCATTAAAGAAAAGATCATTAGTTGAAAATAATATCTAAGATTTTGTTGGGGGCTAGAGATCATAGTCTAGAGATTTTAATGAAAAAAAAAAATGTTCCTTTAGGAGTAGTTGACCCCACAAAACGTAGAACCCGCCACTCGCCAGTGACTTGAGCTAGTTATTCTTTCATTTTAATCGTTCAAGTATTACTTGTACTAATAAATTATTGCCAAGTTCTGTTTTTAAAAAATTTTAACTACAAACTTAGTCAATTAAAAAAGTAAGTTTCAGCCTAATATGTACGTGTACACACACGTGAGGATGAAAAAGTATACTATCGAAAGCTCGGTGGGTGGATGCAGATGCAACATTTTTTAGGTTGTAGATGTTTTTTTTTTAGTTTGCAAATGCCTTTTATAGGTTGCAGATGACATATTTTAAATTGTAGATACAGGTTTTAAGTTATGGATACAACTTTTAGATACACGCATATGTATTTACCGAGTGCTCAGCAGACGGTTTAAATTTCTACTTAATTTTTTAGTCAGTTGAGATTTAGCCTAAATTTATTTTTCATTTTGAGTTTATAATTAAAGCACCCTACTTGTTTTGTGTATGACCAAGCTAGTGCACCAAATTTTCACACAAAAGTTTGAGATCAATCCGTAAGGATAGCAAATTGTAAACTTGTATGTTTTAGGTTTGCACTCTCTTAAAAACATTTGAGTTCACCTGATACTTATGATTTATGCGGGATCACATATATTTGACATTTGTCTTAAAGTCTTATACTGAATAATAGAATTGATCATTAGGGTTTTCCTCGTTACCATCATACATTTAAGGTTTCGCACATATTTTTGTGAATCTGGCTCACTGCGCGGATTCCCATCTCACACAAAAATTTCTGTTTGTGAAACCATTGTCTCGTGTACAAGTAGCTTACCTATAATAACTCTTGTGTTTTAAATGTGTTTCAAATCCAAGCATGATTACACTCATACCTAATTGATTATGACAAACGAAGGGAAGGAAGAGGAGGTCCATACGAATTTGAGAGGGTGCTCACTTTGTGTTGTCTTGTTCACAGGTAGTGGTACTTGCTAGTCTTGATTGGGTACTATGCCATGGTGTAACAAATACACTTTTCGGCTCAATATTGAGTATGTTTTCGGATAGTTACTATTAAGCCATAAGCACATCTCCTTCACAACTCAAGAGTAAACTACTGAATTCTGGCTTTTTCCCTTTATGTAAGACTTTAGGCCACTAGTAGATTTTCGATCTGTCTAAAAAGGGCCATACCAAGTGGTTTGAAAGATTTTATGTTCTTGGCAACCAACATTATCAAAATAAATATAATAATATTAGACTAATCAAATTTGACAACTCTTGTTATATTTTCTCATTTACTTATATGTATTGATTTTTTTTATTAGTATATAAATTTGAGATAATTAAGCTTAGGTTTTTTAGAAAAACAATTTTTAGATGGAGACCGATGGTGTTTTAAAATTTATAAGAAAATCATTTTAATCTATAATAATTTATAAAAAAATTCTTTTAATTCATAATAAAGTTTTTCTCAAATTTGAAAGATATTTCCCCCTATTTGAAGGATATTTCTCTTCCTAGGGTGTAGAGTGGGTTTTGTAGAAGCCGCAAATTAGGTTTTAATTTCAAAAGTCTAAAATTTTGGAATTAAAACTTAACATAAAGCCGTCACAAAAGAAAAGTAAAAAGACTTAATTAAAAACTTTAAATCATTATTAATCTTAATTTAAAAAAAAATTATAAAATAAACAGAAGTTTAAAACTTCCTACAAAATTTTCACATGTAATATATATTAAAAAATTAAAGAAGGTTACTGAGAAAGAGTTATAATAGTGTAAGTCAATGTGCATTCAAACGCCATCATTTCGACTTGAAAACTACACATAATATTTTTTCTTTTCTTAGCTGCAAAGTGCTTGACTTTGTATTTTGTCCTTATATGAAAGTATGAAACATGCCCTAAAAAAAGCTATACACTCTTATCAATTTCTTTTTTAACTCCAATAGACATATTACCCTAATTAAAAAAGGATTAAGATTAAAATAATAAATAAGAATGATTAAAAAAAACCCAATGGTACGTACTCAATCAATAAAACGAAAGAAAAAATTGATTTAGCAAAACAAATATCTTAGTCTTAGAGCATCTCTAATCATGTTTTGAAACTATCTTTATTTTAGAGCACCAAAACAACATATTCTCGTAATATTCTATCCCTACAAAATTTCACCTTCACCCATTCTTTATCTTTTAATATCCAAAATAACATATCTTAAGAATAATCTATTATCCAATTACTTTTTTCTTTATAAAAACTAATAATGATATCATTCTCTTCATCATCCCTTTTTTTTATAATTAATTAGAAAATTGAAACTATTAGAATATATATTCAATATTCTAATTGTATATTTTTTATAATAATTAAAAATTTGAAATAAAATAATTAGGATTAGGTCAAACAGGAAAAGGGGACGTGAAGGGAATCACTTTTAGTTACTGTTAAAAATAAAGGGTGAGCTTAGTATTTTTATTTTGAAAAAGTGATCATCTAGCCCCAAAGTTTATAGTTGCCTACCAAACTTCCTCTAATTAAATATAGAGTATCCGGTATAATCTCTACAATACATTTACATCTGTTGGAAGGCTTTTTATCAGAATTGATTCCTCACATATTGCCCGATTGGAGCAACAAAGTGAGAGAAACTCCAAATCTGAAGACTGGTTGGAAATGCTCTTAGTTATTTTCAATAGGGTTTTTTTTTTTTTTTTTTTTTTTTTTTTTAAATTGGTAACGGCATGCAAAACAGAAAACAACATTTTAATATGTCTTGAAATCCAACTTTATTACACTCATTAAATAAAATGCTTTTGCATTATTTTCTGCAAAGCTTCCTTTCTTTATACAGAAAGCGCAAAAGGATATAAACAGACAATCCTAGCAACAAAAAAAAAAAAAAAAAAAAAAAAAAGGATAAAAAGACAATATCTTCCATTGTTTTTAATTTTTTTTTTCTAAGTAAATATGGGTGGTTAAAATAATGAAAAAAGTTTAGAGTAAAATTTAATTCCACATGGGTAGTCGTTAGAAAAAGAGACATAGATATACACTTTTAAAATATAAAAAGAGAATAGGATTATAGGAGCATAATTTATAGCATGTTGATTGAAGGGGCATGATTTTTTTTTTGTTACAAAGGGAGGCCAAGGAAAGAGGCCTAGAGAGGGGAGGGGGGATCGAAACCCGGTGAGGTGGGGGGCAGCACAACTGCTTGGCCAACTGGCCTACCCCAAGTCCTCGAAGGGGCATGATTTAATGCTGATAAACAATAAATAAACATGAATGAGCGTTGACATAGTGCCAACATGGTGTCGACACATCATAAATTGACTGCAACACATCTCGATTTTGTGTGTCGATATTATGTTAGTGTCCGCATTCATGCTTATATTACTATTCATCCGCATTGAATCCTTATCGTTGATTGAAAAAACCATCTCTTGTTGAAATAATTACTTTACTACCCTCCAAATCCAAAGGTGCCAGGTGGTGTTCATTTCGAGTCGACTATTCAATGGAACTCCAAATGGCAATCCAACTATCCAAATTTTCAAATGGAAAAATTTTCAAACATGACACCTATTTTGGGATCAATCTTAGTTAGAACACCAGTTTTAGTTTATCTTAATGTAAGACACATATTTAGGATTTGTGTTAGTTTGGGACAATCTGTCAACTCCGTTAACTTTTCCGTCCAAAAAAAGATAATTTGGTTATTTCATATTTTTATAACAAATAAAAATAAAAAATAAAGGTTAATACCTAAAAAAATCAAAACTTTTTTTTTTTTTAGGAAAAAAAATCATTAAAAAGCTTAAAACTAAAAATTAATTTAAAATAGATTAAAACTAATAACAAAAAAAGCAAAAAAAAAAAAAAAAAGACTAAGATGCAGCAGATCTAGGATTGCACCAACCTAACCCACATCGCCCTAACCTACAGCCTATTGTCGACGATTGCTTACCCGTCAGTGGTAGGGGTGGGCACGGTACGTACGGTATGAGTCTCATACCGATACCATACCGAAATTTTTATTCGGTACGGTATCGGTACGGTATGGACATTTTTAAAACTGATACCATACCATACCAGTGTTCTATGAATTCGGTATGGTTCGGTATGGTTTCGGTATATACCAACATTTTAAAAAAAAATATTTTTGTTAAAAAACAATATTTAACAACCAAAAAAATATATATATATATATCAATGCCAAAGAAACTACAACAATGACAAAAGAAAGAGTAAAACAGTAAAACAGTAAAACACAACAGCAACTTAGACCCAAGTATATAAAGCATGATAATGAAAACAACAGGAAGACATCTACATCTCTATTTTAGAACGTAAAAGTAAGCAACATAAAATGGACAGCAGTGATGGCCAGCTGCAAGGTCTTGGTTTAAGTGTTAGTCAAACAAGAAAATACTAAAAGTAATTAAAAATTAGGCCAATAAGGCAATAAGCTTCCTAGAACAAGCACATAACCACCATATAAAACATTTTTTAGTCATCTACAACTAACAGCCCAAGTCAGTGTACTTGATCGAGCTATATAATCCTAAAACACTTTCACAAACTCCCCCCTTCTGCTATTTGAAAAAGTTAGAGAATGCTTCTTTGAAATCATTTGCAAATTAAAAAAAAATTAAAAAATTAAATAAAAAATAAATCGGTACGGTACGGTATTTCACGGTATTGAAAGTTTCATACCTATACCATACCGATTTAGACTCGGTACGGTACGGTATTGGTACGGTATATAATCGGTATTGTTTTTCGGTATAACATTGACACGGTACAGTATGCTACGGGTTCGGTTTCGGTATTTCGGTTTTAAATGCCCACCCCTAGTCAGTGGAGGCCTTACCNTCAATTTTAATCTTTTTTTATTTTTTTTATTTCAATTTTAATATTTTTCATTTTTAATATTGTTTAGTTTTAATCTTTTGTAATTCTAAAAAAAATTAGTTTTAAATATTTTTAGTTTTTTAGTAGTAACTTTTTAGTTTTTATTTGTTTTTAAAATATAAAATGACTAAATTATCTCTTATTTGGATGAAAAAGTTAATGAAGTTGACGGATTGTCCTAAATTAATACAAATCATAAATATGTGTCTTACACTAAGAAAAATTCAAACTGATATCTTAAACTAAAATTGACTCCAAAATAAGTTTCCTATTTGAAAATTATTTTCTTTCCAAATTGGCAGCAAATTATTGCATCGAACGATTCACTCTAGAAGAAGTCAAACAAAATTTACTCTCAAAATTTAATTTTATTCACTCATATTCCTTGGAGAAATGTTTGGCTAGAAGTCCAAGAAAAAACATTGCAATTTGCAAATCAGCAAAAGAAAAAAGAAAAAGCTTGCGGCACTGAAACAAATAATGGTTCTTACCCAGAAGAAAAAATGGCGAAAGTGGTCACATATACTGATATACACAACATTGCCTGATGAGTCTGCTTTGAAAAACTGAACCAAAAATCTAATTGAATGGACATTATATATATATATATAATTACTTTGTACACCCAAATGGGTCAAAATTGCTAATTATAATACAGAGGTACAGGAAATCGAGGTGGCTTCTGCTGCTTTTGCACTTTGACAACTATTTTTTCTTCTCTTGGAGGTTCTCGTGGGCATGGCAATGCCATGAACTTTGGGATCTGATCCCCAGGCATTATCACAGGCAAGCTTTGCCTCTGTTTCTGCTTCAAATCCTAAGAAACAAACAGTTCAAAGACATAATATTAGCTAATGATTAACTTTCGGTTTAAATTTACAATATGACAATATAACACGTTAAATTTAAGAGAATAATAAGTGAATTAATGAGTGAAATTACCATGTGGGTGGGCTTAGATTTGGAGGGTGATTGTTGGATTTCGATGTCGTCGGAATCGGGATTGGAGTCCTCCTGGGAGAAAGATCTGCGGAGTGATCTGAGCTTGTCCCAGTGGTAGCAGCAGGAGAAGATGCCACTCAAGCTGAAGATGATGATCAGGAGGAGTGCTGTGCCAAGAGGGAAGCCCAGGGACGGCCGAGATGCATCCACGTGGGGTGGTGAGAAATCCTGGCTCTCCATCAATTGAATCTGATGAGGGTGATGATGGTGGTGATCCTCTTCCTTCACTCATGTGTTGGGGAGGAGGAGGAGGAGGAGGAGCCAGAGTTTGGGTTGAGAGGTGGGTGTTTGGGGCAGTTTTGACAAGAGTGAAGGAGAGGGGAATTTATAAAAATGAGGGGTTAAAGGTACACTCAATGTCCGGGCCAAGGTACGGAATGAGGGTGGGTCCCACTTAGTGGTGCTGCTAACTGCTGAGCACAATGAATTAGGTAATGCAAATTAATATTGTATGACATTATAAATAAGGGAAAATTTTAATTATAATACCTCAATTTTGACCCTTATTATAAAAGTGTGTACGTATAATAGGTGCTTTGCTTTTGCTTCTGTGGAAACAAAACGTTGGGAAATTGGATCTTAGTGTGAAAACGATTAAAATCAAATTAAGAAAATGACCATTAGCTGGCTGCCGTTGAAACCATCTGGACTTTGGAGAAGACCCATTGATTTTCATGTATGGATGGCCATGCTCGCATGCACCCAAGGAAGAAATCTGATATGTATTCTGGAAAACCCATTTTAATATGCTTCTAGTTCAAGCATTTCTTTAATTAGCATGTGTGTATTAATTGGTAGCCAACAGTTTAACATTAGACTCCGTGGGACCATGAATCATTCATGCATGAGATTGGTGAGGGATTCGGTGCATAGAATTATATGTTCAAAAGACATTTATATGGTGCTATGGTGAAAGATGTGAAGCATCTAATTCATTACCAAAATTATTGGAAGAAGAGACCACAAAATTATAAAAGTGATAGGTGTACCACATGTGTATTACAAATTTTACATTCTTGTATTATATGTATATCATATTTTTAATAGTAGACACACTCATTTATATAAGTGAGCTTTATTTTCATTGAAGAGATAGTACATATATGTTACAAAAAATGTGATACAAATGCTAGGTACTGTACATCTTATATCACTTACGAAATCTACTGAAAATAGTACATGTAGTACAAATTAATAGCTTTATTCTTAGAGCAAATTATTACAATGGTTATCGAATTTTACCTTTAATATAACTTTGATCCACAAACTTGTTTTTTTATATTAATAGTCTGTCAACTTTCACATGTGTATCACTTAAGTTCATTTCATCAGTTTTATTTATTTATTTCATTAATTTTAGTCACGTGTTAAGTATTTAAGTTCCTTTTGAAAGATAAAAATGATAACACACCTCCTCATTTACTTTCAATGTGATATACGTGATTATAATTAATCAATGTGATTAAAATTAATAAAAAATATTAATAGAATTGACTAAAGTGATATATGTCAAAATTTATAAACTATATAATTTAAAAAATAAGTTTATAAACTAGAGTGATACTCCAGATAAAGTTAAAGTTAGATGACTATTGATATATTCTATCTTATTCTTATATATTGTAGGGCCGATTTTGTTTTTCTAGCGTAAAATATACTGTCAACAAAAAGAAAAGTGGTGAGTTGCAAACTTGCAATGCTTATCTCTTAGAGTCTTACCATATGGGTGGAGCCTTGGGCAATAGGCCCCTTCTTTTGCTCCTCTTTTTGGGCTTAAAATGGTAGACACCTAAGATACACGAGCTTTTTCGAGCAAAAGTAGCCAAATAGATAGTTTGGTGAGTTTTCCAATGATAACGTTGGTGGCACTTTTGTCATACAAAGCTGCATACTCAACGTGACGCCCAACTCATGGTCAAAGAAAATGTAGGTTGTTGTCTTGTAGATGATGAGCTAGTATACTAGTATATATATACTAGCAAAAATGAGTATATATTTTCTGTGCCTGCTCAAATGTTTTGAATGAAAGGTCCATTGCTTCTTTATCCTCCCCTACCTTCGTGTTTTTGTATGTGCATGTTTAGCACATAGTAATTACCATGGTTCTGGTAAATGCATTTTAATTTTCATGACTGTTTGTATGACTAATCATCTGGGCATAACGACAAGTCACATAAGATTTAACATCATGTCGTTTAGGCCTAGGCCAAAAGAATAAGCCTCTCCTAAGCTCCTAGACTCCTGTTTACCAACTTCCTAGGCCCAAAGACTAAACCCTTCCTGAGCTTCTAGTCCCTGACCTCCTAAGCTCCGGCCCCCTAGGCTCCGGCCTCCTAGGCCCTTATCTCCTAAGTTCCGGCCTCCTAGGTCCTGACCTCCTAGGTTCTGGCCTCCCAAGCTTCAGCCTCCTAGGCACCGACCCGTGTCAACTCATTCGAATCCACGAAACAGATGACACGTGGCGCTCCTACAATGCGAGTCGTTACAAGAGACACGTGTCATCACCGAATTGGTTGACTCTCTTTCAAAAATACTATAAAGGGGTACTTTCTTGTCACAAAAGAACATTCAATCAATATTATACTATTCATTCACTCTGCTCTCATATTCTCTGAACAACTGACGTGAGCGTCGAAGGAGGTTCGGCCGGTACCACACCGGTGCCCTTCCTGCTCACTTTTGTGTACTTGCGCAGAGTGCTTTGGATATTATTACTTCCTCACTATTCACTAGTCGGACCCAACTACATGTTCCTACTCCACTTCGACGTATCATCCACTCAATGGGAGGTCAGCAGGTCCATGTGGTTTGACTCGACGTTGATTGCTTTACCATTTTTCAGCATCAACAATGACTTTTACTTATGCCGAAGCTGATGGATGAGGCTTCCTTCTTTATCTATCAATAGATAACTCTTTACTTAACATGACTGTAGTCTAAGCCACTTTTTACAACATGTCCTACAAAGGAACAACGATCACATCATCCCATAGAAATAATGTTAAATTTGCAAATATCTATAAATCCAAAATCAACAATATGTGAGAGATTCACGCAAGCATAGTCAGCTTGAAATGCACCAAAGATGGTCCCAAATTAGGAATGGGAAGGCCGGGTGACTTAGAGTCACTTCATTTGAGTGTTGTAAAGAGATGGTTGAGGTTGTGGAAATTAATTACAGGAAGCTAATGCACCAAAGCAGCCAAACACCGACCATCAAATACGGCACCGATCTCATTAGTCAGCGTCCATGATGGACATGAATTGATCAACACAATTACACAAAGGTTGCTGTCTTAGAAGATATGCCGTGTGGAACTCAAATTCATAAATGTTTACTAGTACAGATTTCGCCTGTTTTTTTGACTTAAACACTTAAAACCCCATTCCCTTAGACAAAGACTAGTACAAACCTTCCTACTGTTTTAATTTTTTCTCCAAGATGTGGACTGTTAAACAAATGAAGCCAAAAATTGACCCAAATGATCTACTTAAAAATGTTCACTTCTTCCACATACTCTTTCCATTTGTACGCTATCCGTACTCACTTTTAAAAAATATTCATTGTTCATTTCTCAATTATATAAAAAATTACGTGTTTTTAGAAATAAATGTATACACATATTTTCTAATTATTCAAGTATTATACATGTGTTATTTATGTATTCTTGTCATATATGTGTATAATACTCATACGCACTCGTGGTTGAGTGTTTGAACGCTGCATGCATTTTTGTGTGTTTGCACTGCAGACTTACACCTGATAATTATTTTATATATAGATTGTATATTGTATTTCAACGATTTAAACTGTCTATTTTATAAGTTCTATTATAAGATTATTTATGCCAAAAATTAGATAAATAAAAAATTATTAATATATTATTTTTTATCAAATAAATAAATAAACAAAATGTTATCGATAAACACTTAAAATAGTGACTATTTAATTAACGGTCAAATGATTTATAATTTATCTACATTTTTGCAAGAATGATCCCTGAATTAAGACAAAAAACATATGGTTTGATCAAAATTCAATGTACAAAAAATTCTTTAAATAAACTTATTTAATAAATCTCCTAATAGAAGTGGCATATACAAATATTATATACATGTTATTTGATATGATTTTGGCCTTCTTCCACCAGAGAGAGATCTGCAGAACCACTGAAGATTGGCTTGCTTCCCAAGAAGGGCACCCAAACGCAGTCTGTGGAGCTAGCATGATTCCACACCAAGGCAACTTCTTGGTAGCTTCGTGATTTTGGCTTGACATCGCCTTCTTTGACATTTCAAGAAAATTTCATCCTCGTGAATAGGCCAAAAAAAGCTTGAGGAAGCGAAGTAAAGAAAAGGTTGAAATTGCATGGTAAAGCATATGGCGTGTAGTGGAATTTGTATGGATGCCAATTTCACCCACGTCCTTTTTACTATTGAAAGTGCCGTGTTTGAAATGTAATGCCCTAATAAGTAAAGATCTCGAATCTCTACTTATTTTTTGGGTTGATTTTGTACTATAAATTTGGTGGTTTTAGATTTTTATATAATTATTTTTAATATAATTTGTTAATAATAAATTATAAACTCAAATATTCAAATGCTTAACTTTAAGGGCTCGTTTGATATGCAGAATAAAATTTTTGAAAAATCAATTCCTATTTCCAATACATTTTCAAGAGGGAGAGAATGTAAGATTCATATTTCTGTGTATTTGGTAATGCTGAGAAAGTAACTCAAAAAATACATTTTCATTTATATTCTCATGTTTGGTTTGTGCACGAGTAGAAAATAAAAATTGTACAGTTTTTCAATTATACCCTCATTTATTATAAATAATAAATGAAATGAATACGAACGGTTTTCTTGAATAAAGTTTGTATTTTTAAATTTTGAAAGGATATAATTATCTTTAAAACGTGTAATTAATGTTTTCTCATGGGAAGGAAAAACAAAACTCAAGCTTAGTGAAGAGATTCATTTTTCCCCTTAAGGCATTAGATTCCCATGAGCAAGAAAAAAAATTTTCATGCCTACACTTACTAAATAAAAAATTATTTGATTCACCGTCTATTTATTTGATAACAATTACATGACTAAATGATTTCCAATTTGGATGTTTTTTTCAGAAATAATCTACAAATGATGATCTAAAAAACGAACAATTCTGATATGAGACTATACTACGAAATGAAAATAATAAGAAAAGATGTCAAAAAAAAATGTAAATTGAGGAGGGTAGGAAGCACTTCTCTTGGAGTCATTCCCAACTTTGTAATTTTGCAGAACAGAAGGACCCTTCTTCATTATCTTGAAGCCCATTCACAAATCAGGCTTCAAACCAAAATGTGCTATACAAAAATATTAACCCAACCCAGGAGCCCAACAATATATATATATATATATATCATACTCAATACAGAATTGGCTCAATAGGGTCCTCTCAGTTTTCTTATAAAATTGGACCAAACCTTCTGTTGGACTCTATCTTCCACCATTTCTCTGGCCCATATCTTGAAAACTCACCCCTTCATCTCCCAAATACCCAATTATCTTATGACAAAATCGCCATTGGTGAGTAAAGAGAAATTTTCCATTTTTTGCGGCATATGAAGACTGAAGGTAAACAAATTTTTTTTTTTTAAAATTTGGCTAGAGAAATAAAACTAACAATGACATCTATACAAATAACGTACCAAAATTTACAACATCCTAACGATAATGGAGAAGATTGAATCTAACTAGTTTAGTGAAGAAGTCATTAAATTTGTCCCATGTAGAACATGATTGACCATTTACCTGATCAAATATATTGCGGATATCATCAATTAACTTTTTCACTTTTCAACTTGAATATGACGATATCCATGATCAAAAGCGCAAAAAACCCTTTGATGAAGAGCATTGCATTTAGCAATTAAAACTGAAAGTGTTACTGAGATGTTGGACCTGGGTGCCAATTAACCTGCTAGCAGGGGTGATTCGAGGGTGGGTGAATTAGTCAACAGTCTTGACGGTTTTTAAATTTTATAAATCTCTTATACGTAATGTACATAAAAGGTCGAAGACCACAAAATTTATAGTTCACTTCTACTAGTATTTTTCTATAATGTTTAAGAAGTCTCAAATAAAAATGAGGTATTGATTCGAGTGTCTTTTTTTGTTATCAATTGAATAAGTTAAATGTTTCAATTTCTTCTACACACTCCAAGGCCTTAAAATTAGCATGATCTTTGTCTAGAATATAGTAGCTACATACGACTCGAGTAGATTATTCAGAAGCTGCCTCGAGTAATAAGTATAATCAAGGAATTAAGTTTCGAAATTTTCGGTGAAATTTTGTCGAAAATTTCATTTTTTTAGGGTGTCGAAATCGAAACACATGTTTAATAATTTTTCGGAAAAATTTATTGAAATTTATCGAAATTTACGAAATTTTCATATTTTCTCTAATTTTAGAAATTTACCAAAAATAGCTCGAGACTCCAAATAATTCACCGAAAAATTCTACGAACTCGTATTGATGAGTACTAATTACCTATAACCTCAAAATTGTCAAATTGCTTTCAAAAAAACTTATGAAAAATCCTACTCTTATAATTTAATTCTGAAAAAAATAATAATAGTCAAATTCTTGAATTTTCATTTTCTAAAATTCATTTCCACACAACTAAGCTCTAGAACCACAACCAAAGATCTAAGTTAGTTAAAATAAATTTAAAGAAATTTCTAATTCTTTTAAACAAACCTTAAAACAAATTTGAAAAATTTAAGTAACAAAATTACCATAAACCAAAATTTGGGTTGTTACACTTAGTGAAGACAAAACTTGGCTAAGTAAAAGACACGGGAAAAAAGGAAGGAAAGATAAAAAATAAAAAAAAGACTGAAGAGAGAGGCACGGTGAAAAAAAGTAAAGAAAGAAAAAAAAAATAAGGGGGGGTTTGGGGCCTTTGGGCAATTGGAAAGAAGAAAAAATGTTTGAGATTTCTTTTAGTTATTTTAAATATTAAACTTTAATACATTTTTATATAAAAAAATAATTAAAAGTATCCTAAAGGGCTTAAAACCTAATATCCTAAAAAATATAGACTATACAGGATTTAATGTATAGATTATAGAGTATAAAAAATATTTGGTATATAGAAATATAGAATATATAGAGTATTAGGGTTTAGATTTTAGTGTATAATTAAATTATAGAGTATAAAGAATATACTAATTTTGTTTATTCATTATACTAATTTTATTTAACAGTATTTACTGCAACGCGCATTATATTCACTTTATGTCACATGAAACCTATTATATAATTTGATTTATTCAATATTTTTTATTAATTTAATAGATAATATGTTAAATAAATATATGACAAAATTTCGTTTAAAATTTTCGTATTTTGATAACAATTTCTGTCATTTCCATCTAATTTCTGTCAAAATTTAAAAATCTTCAAAACTTTTGTCAAAATTTTTATCGAAATTTCTTTAAAACTCGAAATTTTATTTCTTGAGTAAATGATGCATGTTGAACCTTTAAATACAACAGATGCAGATCACAGATGTTGGCAAAGCCCAAAGAGCTAAATAATCAGTGAATTGTAGGTGTAATAGCAATGCAAGTGACGTGGGGTGATGTTAGGGTGATGATGGACAACATCACAATACCAGTGGGTGTGGCAATTGGCAATTTGGCATGCACCAAACATGAATGCTTGTGCCCAAGCGTGCAACGCCAGTCCTGCCAGTTTAATGATGCTGCTGAGACCCAACTAAACCAGCATTATTTTATTAATTTCAGACACTAATAATTATAATAAATAATAAAATAGACAATAAATAAATAATTTAGTAGAAAACAAAAAGAGAGAGAAGGGTAATTATGGAATAAAATAAAAGTGAGGGAGGACTGGAGGAGGGAGGTTAGATGTCCTGGTCACCACCCGGCAAACCGACGTCAAGTGCGGCTTTGTTGTCCCCCAATCACACTCCCTCCCCCTGCTTTTCATTGTCCCCACTAAATCTTAATCCCTACTCTCTCCCATTTAATGTCCCTTGCGTCACCCTCACCCACTCCATTCTTTTTCCTCCTCTTTCCTCTTTTAACCCTTATTACGATTCAAAATTATCCCAATCTTATCCATCATTTTATACTGGTACCACCGTCAAGATAAATACCAAATTTATTTGCACATTTATTTTTTAAAATTATAGTAACGTCTTAATTTATTTTTTTAAAATTTATTGTCTCATTTTACCCATGTAAATTTTTTTTTATATCTTACACAATTTAAAATTTTTAAGTCTTTTCATTCTACCGTTTGAATTATTAACGTAGTACTTATGTAGTAAGGATAAAATGACAATAAAATTGACGATTTTAACAATTTCAAATTATATAAAACACATAAAAAACTTATAAAAGGTAAAATAAAACAATAAACTTTAAATGAGTAAAGTAAAACAAAATTATAATGCGAGAGAATAAATATGCAAATAATCATAAACACTAACATAAATATGTAGCTTTATTTAAGAATATTGTTAAGGCTCGAATGATATTGTTGCAGGAATCAACTCCCTAGTCGTTACCCCTCTCTATTACTATGTTCGAGTTGCTATTTTGAAAAAGTAAGTGGAAAACTGTTTTCAAAAAATTGTGGGGTGAGGTATTGAATTGTTAGTAAAGTTGTTTTTACTTTTTATTTACCGTACTCTAAAATTGTGGTTAATCTAGAATTGTAAGAAAAGTGGCTTTTAGTTTCCAAACCACAACCCTAGTACAAGGCCAAAAGAAGCTTTTTGTAGGGCTCACTCCATATGTATTTTAAAGATTTGAGCCATCTATTTTTTAGTTTTTTATTCAAATATCAATTTTGTGAATTATTAGATAAATTAAAATTATTTAATTGTTTGATTAATGGTCATTATTTTAAGTGTTTGTCTAAAATCACTCGTATATTTATTTGATTAAAATTAAATATCTTAATAATTTATTATTTGTCTAATTTTTACAAGATTTATTTTTTAGTAGATACCAAAAAAATAAATAATTCAAATTTAGAAATACAATACTAGTGAACCCTACAAGAGATTTATTAAATAAAATTATTTGAGAAATCTTTTAACATGAGTTAACTCCTCTAATAAATACATGATATCTTGTATATTAATCAGATCAATTTGTCAAATTTTTATAAAGATAAGAGATTTCTTAAATAAAATTATTAAAGAAATCTTTTAACATGAGTTAACTCCTCTAATAAATACATGATATCTTGTATATTAATCGGATCAATTTGTCAAATTTTTATAAAGATAATTTTTGAATAAAGACATAAATAATAAGCAACTCAACTGTTGAAATACAATACAAAATAGAATCCACCAAAAATCCCTTAACTTAATTATTTAAACAATCATTTAATGGAAGCTCCTCCTAAAGTTGGATCGTTGAACATTCATTTTATAAAATGATAATAGTATTTTTAGTATTTATTGTTGCTGAAAAAAGACAGTAATGAACGACCAATTAACAGAATTGATTTCCTACCTACTAAGTATAAAATTATAGAAAATCAGTTAATAACTTAAAAATTTTAGAATATCAGAAGCTTTCACTCTTTAATTATCAAATCACAATCCTGGTTTAATGCATGGGTTTACTCTTCTGAATATGACAGACAGATATGATGTGTCGCCCATTTTGTTTGTTTGTTTGTTTGTTTCTTTTCTTTTGTTTCTTTAAAACTGAATATATATAATATTTGGTAAAATATATTGTTATCAACTTTAAACTCTCTATTTTTTTTATAACCTCAAGTTTTTAAGTTTAAGATTCTAGAAACGTTTACCTTGTCAATTTGTTGTAATTTGGTATGCTTATATAGAAAATGTTTTTGTTCAGTATCATTTTTTTTTAAAGTGTTTTTTTCTTGCTTAAATTGTGATAATTTCATTAAAAGCACTGTATTCATTTATTTATTTTATCAAAATTATATATCTTAATAGTTAAACCTAAAAAGTGAAAACAGATCAAATTTGGATTGAATTTACCTTGATTCAAATCAAAATATATTTATAATTAGATCATAATCGAATTATCATATTAAAATTACAAATTCAAATTACATTAATTACAACGGATATAGATTAAAATCCGGTCCATTTTCAAGTCTAATTCCAATATTCTACGATAAATCTGATCTCATATATAATTTACTTATAAGGTTAGTTAATTTTAACAATTTTATTTGTTTTCTTTTAATTATAACTTTCTCTGTGTTTTTTGTGTCTAGCGCTAGGCGTGTTTTTTTTTTTAACAGGACAAATTTCCACTGTTGAACAGTGAAAATAATTAGGGCAGAGATTTGTAATCGAAAAAAATCATAAACTGACTTCTGAACCACAATCGAACCAATTGGTTTGGTGTGCATGTGTGAGTTTTTTATTTCAGTTGGACAATCGAACCGTTGCGATAAGATTAGGGTCGGAAGTGGTGTGCATACCACTTCCTCGAACTACCAAAACACTCAAACCGCACCGCCTATCGAACTCGAGAAGTCGGTGACTGACTTACTTTGGTTTGGCGTCGGTTCTGCTTTGTGGCATTCGTTCTCCGTCGGTACGGTGTCGGCTTCCTCTAAATCAGTTTGATTACCGACATATTCTACCCCTAGCAATAATATTTGACAGTGACAATTAGTAATTGTTATTTTTACATTATAACATGAGTGAATGTGATTTTATAAGCTTAAATTTTGTATTTTATGTTAATTTCATTAGTTTTTGACATGTTTATATAAAAAAAGACATAAAGTATATTTATAAATATTATTTTTATGCAGTTCAAATAACTATTGTTGCACAATGACAATTGTCGAACACTCGGTGAACAGTATTGTGCGCTCAGTACTATTCACTAAGCTCTAGGTGAGTTTCGTGTCTCAGACATTTTATTAAAGTGAATTGACTAGAAATGCACTGTAATACTGGACTGAGTTATCAGTCTTATTTTTCAATTAAATTTTAAAAAATAACCTTTTTCTTTTCATGCTCATTTGCGGAACTAAAACCCGAAAAAAAAATATTGGTATTTATTTCTTACTAGACCCAAGAATTGACGGCTGAGATTCATTAGATTGTAGTCAATCTCAGCCGTGCATCTCACTGTTCCTGTCCCAGATCGGCGCCGTGCAAAACCAGCCGGTCCGTATTTCGCAGACAAACCATATATAAAATAGTAAAATACAATAAAAAAGGCTACCTTTTAGCTGTATTTCCTGTTTTGCCCCTACTAACCTTCTTTTTTTCAAAAAAATTATTTGTGAGCTTCGAGTTCCTCGGCGACCACAGCCTAAAAAAGCTTTTGTTGCTTTCTGCTCAATGGAAGGACCTTAAACTCTCTTTCTATTTCTCTGCTTTACTTTCACACTCTCTCTGCATTTTCTTTGAGAATTTAGAAAAGGGTTAGTCGGCCTTCTCATCTTTGTCTGATCCACACAAGCTCCTCAGGTACTTGCTCCGAACATTCCTTCTTTTTTTTTTTTGCTTCTTAAAAAGCTCTTTTATGCTGTTATTACTTCTATATAATTTAGTATGTTGTTCATGCTGAGCCTTTTAGCTATGGTTGAATTCTGGGTCTCTTTGTTTCGAGATCTTGGTACTGTTTAAGTTTGAGTTCGTTCTGGAACTCAGTCTTCTGTGATTTCTCTGTGACCTCGCCTTTCTGGGTTGGTTTTGTTTTTGGTTTTTTGTTTTTTCACTTTTGCATTTTTGCATTTTTTTTGTTCTACATTTCAAGTCGAGTTCTCGAGCATTTTCACTTTATTCCCCTTTGAGTTAAAAATTTCTCTTCTTTTTGTGCTCAAAAGAAAAATTGTTTTACTTTTTTCCGTAGTCTGTTTGGTTTCCTGGAAAACTTGGGGAAATGAGAGAAAGGAAATTAAAAGTTTTTAAGATAAGGTAAAGCTTAGCTCATGTAGAAAAATCCTAAACACCGAGTTGACCTTTTCTTGGGATTATAAAGAAAGTAGAAAAACATGTGTTTTTTTTTATATTTATTGTGCATTTGTCTTGGCTTTTGATGGAATTTCATTACAAGTAGCTCTGAATGCTATTTTTCTTTTAAGCTTCAGAGGTTGACGTTCTGGAGGCCACTTGTTGTTGCAACTTTTTGTTGGCAGTGAATTTAATTTTGCATTTTTGGGTTGTATAATTTTCTTGTTGACATTATTTTAATTTTAGGACCATCTTAGGCTTTTACATAGTATATTAGTGTGTTTCATTTCTTTGATTTCCTTTTTTGCTTTAGAAAGTAGTACCCTATTGAGTTTGGCTCCTAAAAGCATTCTGAACCTAAAAGTTGGACTATGGTAGTTTGTGGTATGAATCCTTTTTAATTACGTGTTATCTGATTTATTGATTATAAGGCAGGTACCAGTGGCCACTGACCCAAGCTGATCATTTTTTCCTTTCATAAATTTAGTGGCCAGAGCTGTTAGCAGAAAAGTTTGTCTGCTTAAAAACCCATTATTCATGCCCTCAATTATTTTGGTGGGCCAATCATGATGAGGAAATACTTAATGTCCCATCAATCAAAATTTATAGAACTCTATTTATTACTTTTTGTGAATTTAATTTCCATACGATGGTAAACTTAGTTAGAACCTTCAATTAATGTAGCTTTCCCCATTTTGTGCTGTCAGTTTTTTTGATATTTTGGTTTGAGTATTAATTTTGCAAGCAATAAGATCTGTTGATTTGGTTATTTTTGTATCCATTTAGAGCAGTGCAGTTGATAATTTTGTAGTCTGATGTCTCCACCACTGCTGTGTGGTGAGGAGGGAGGGAAGAGCAATGGGTCTACAGTAGCTTGTTCACGCTCTATTGACATTACCTCCCAGAATGGCTTGGGACTGAAAGAACGTAACTACCTTGGGTTGTCAGATTGTTCTTCAGTTGACAGCTCCACAGTCTCGAACTTGTCGGAGGAGAATAAGAACAATCTGAACTTTAAGGCTACAGAATTAAGGCTCGGTCTTCCTGGATCCCAATCACCAGAACGGGAACCTGAGCTTTGCTTGCTGAGCTCAGGGAAACTCGACGAGAAGCCACTGTTTCCTTTGCTTCCTTCGAAAGATGGAATCTGTTCCTCATCACAGAAGAACGTTGTTTTGGGCAACAAAAGGGGCTTTTCTGACACCATGGATGGATTCTCAGAGGTGAAAAGCTCTGTATATACTGAAGGAAATTGGATGTTTCATGCAGCTGGCTCTGATTCTGAATCTCCAGAATCTGTGGGACAAGGGAAGTTTCCTGTGAATTCAATCAATGTAATGCTATCATCCAGGCCTTCTGGGGCTCAGCCAACCATAATGAAAGAACAGTCTAATGCTACAAATGGAGCCAGCCATAACCATGTGGGTGCTTCCAACAACAGCAGTGCTCCAGCTGCTAAGTAAGTTAGAAATTTTGACAGTGAATTTTGAAGCTTTATATGAAATTGTGGTTCATTTGTAACTTTATCTGCTTTTTATTTTTGACAGGGCACAAGTTGTTGGGTGGCCTCCAATAAGATCTTTTAGGAAGAATTCTTTAGCCACCACTTCAAAGAACAATGATGAAGTTGATGGAAAACCAGGTCGCGGTGCTCTTTTTGTCAAGGTCAGCATGGATGGTGCTCCCTACTTGAGGAAGGTAGATCTGAGAACCTACTCTACATATCAAGATCTCTCTTCTGCTCTGGAAAAGATGTTCAGCTGTTTTACCATAGGTGAAGTGTTGCTCTAGTTATATTTAATTGTGATATCATGCCTTTATTTTCTCTTGTTTATTATTGTGCTCATCTCATTCTTTACATATTGACAGATGTTTGCAATCTGAGATGTCTAAAGTCCAAATACAGAAAGCATCCAATTTGGCATGGACCTAATTTCTGCACTTATTGTGTTTTCAGGGCAATATGGATCCCATGGAGCTCCAGGGAGGGAACGACTAAGTGAGAGTAAGCTGAGAGATCTTCTTCATGGATCAGAATATGTGCTTACATATGAGGATAAGGATGGTGACTGGATGCTTGTTGGAGATGTCCCATGGGAGTAAGTTCGGCTTCACATATTTAGTCTTCCTGTATTTCCCTTATTGCTTTTCCTCAAAGTCAAATCTTTTCAAACTGATTTAATGGAGAAACATCGTTGCATTATTTTGGGAAGTTCAAGCTTTTTGTTCAGAGTTATATATGTTACATCATATCTTAGCCTTTCTTCATACAAAATAATGGTTAAAATTTGATGTATTGGGGTACATTTTACATGTATGGTTGAGTGAGGAATATTAGAATGCATAATCCCAATATGAGAAGGGCTAAGGCTTTATCAATGAAATGCTACATTCTCCCAATATCACAAAACACATAAATGATTGCAGATGAGTATGTTGCATGTGATTGTGTTACATGCATGTGACAGAGTATCTAGAAAAATATCACTGTTCAGGAATTGTAAACTCAGTACCTGCTTCTCATTAACTTTATTTTACACTTTAAAAATCCAAGAAATCTGAATCATCAAATACTGGTTTAATTTACATTTAATCCTTCTTAATCTTAGATTGTTCCATGAAATTATATACATATGATGAACAAACATATGCAAATTGCATATATATTCATATGATGCAAGTTTAAGGTCTTGTAAAAAAACATATGCAAATGATCCTACATTTGATATGTGACTCAAGATGAATCATGAGATGAACAAAGCTACCATGTAATCTTTCATCTCCTATTTACAGAGAGATGAAAGCCACTTTGACTAAGAATGCGAGGTTGACCATCATAGTGTCATTTCTTGTGTTGATGAAACTAGGAATATGTGCACGAGTCTTGTTTAATTAACTTATAATCATCTGATCCCCAGATGAAGTCCTGCATAGACTATTTAAGTTATACATCTTATACTTCAATTTCCGTGCTGTTCATTGTAGTATTAAACTTTAAATGCAAGATAAGTTTTTCAATTGAGAAAACTAACTCATAAAAAATTAGAAAATGTAATAGTAGGAATGAAACACTTAAAAGTAGTTATTTATAATGAACTACAAACTCAAGAAAGCCTTATCAAGGAATATGCTAAATTATCCTCTTCTTTTTGGTCCAATTTATATTCTTCTACGGGTGCAAAATTTTTCAACAGTTTAAGCATTAACGGGAAATCTAGAGTAGTCTCATTATTCTCAGCCAAAAGAGGAAGGGAGTAAAAAATAATAATAAGAATAGTTTCATTCTAATATCATGTATCTTCTAAGTCCCATAGGCCATTAGACTCATCTCATATTCATTTTTATATTTTGATTTATGTAATGCATCTACAATCTTACCTCTAATTCAACATTATCACAGGATGTTTATTGATTCATGCAAAAGGTTGAAGATAATGAAGGGCTCGGATGCCATTGGCTTAGGTTTGTTTCTAGTTTAATAATCTCTCCTACTACTATCTGCCCTTTGACTGATAATTACTACATGATATGGTCGACCATATACATTCATGACAGCCAGAGAGTGTTATGTCTGCAGTGGAAATAGAAGTGTAGAAAGTTACATATCTAGGTCTTACCAAATTTCTTTTTATGTTGCTAGCTTGCTCAGATGGGCCATTTACAAATATTTTCATGGCCTTGTCTGTTCGATGTAGGAACCAAAATTTGTGGAAACATGTGTTTGTTTTCCTATGTGTGATGGCAGTGTGCCAGTTGAGGATTGGAATCCAGTAGTGAATGGATCCCTTGTAATTGACTCAATTTCTTAAGGCCAAGATGATCATGTGATTTAGGAAAATCTTTGTCAACACCCCGGAGTCCTAGAATCAAAGGTCCAATTGGCATTTTGACATTAACTTTTTCCTAGAAACTAAGTAGAATTATGCACCATAAAAAGTATGGCATCAACGGGAAGTAGAATGCATTGGAAGTGAGGTTTCTGTTTAATGCATTGTTGCCACACAACTTCATTTAGCCTTATAGTAGACAATTGCATTTGTTAATGCTAGTTTTCTAAGGATTACTGTGCATGTTTGCAATGCTTATTAAGAACCACAGCTTCAAATTAGAATTCAAGATTATAACAGGTCCCAGCTTATATTTTACAAGATCGATTCATTTCTGTTAATCTTGGTTAGTAACCTGTAGCATTTATATTCATTCTGATCATTTCACCTTGTGATATGATAAATTGTACTCTTATCTACCCTATGCTGTTGGTTTGTGCCATTAGCTCCTAGGGCCATGGAGAAATCCAAGAACAGGAACTAGACCGTGTGTGGAGACGACTACTTCTGGTTGCCAAGATCAAAGTGAACATCTGAGTTATGTGGGGAAAGAGGAGCAAGCTGTAAAAGTTGGAACTTGGAGGGAAGAACACTGACTGGATGGCCTGGGCTGCATGGCAGTGTCATGTTACGCATCTTGTCTTGTTAATGTTTTGATTGTCCAAAAAAAAAACAAAAAAAGAGAGAGACAAGTTTGCGTCAGTCTTTGTTTTGAGTCTATTTATTACAGAACATCTTGAAACTTGTTAAGAATATTAGTATTTGTGGAGTCCATCATGTTATTTATAGCCAACTAGTTGAAGTTGTTTAATCTGATGAATCTGTGATCTGTATTATTGATGATTCTCGCATACCAAGCTGCTTCATCACTCTCATCGTTAGCTCCCTTTACAATTATGGCATGATTTTCCCTTAGATGGTTCTTAACCTCATGTTTAGGGATGCTCTTCATTCATGGCAAGATTGGGCTGGGTTCGGACTGGGCTTACTAATAGGTTTTGGTATTACCCGGCCCGGCCCAACTTTCACAGATTTATAGAGAACATGCTCTACAGGCCTTGTTAGTTTTCATTCCACAGAACGAATTTTATAAGATTGAGTATACAAAGGTAGAGATGGATTTTCAGCATTATATTCCAATGACTCCAAATGGGTTTATTGGTGGGTACATACAAATGTGCTGATTCGGTTCTCACTACCGCCCCATGTGGCCAAACGGTAGTCTGGTTGTGTCCTATATTAAATTTGTCATTCCATGTGTTCATATTTATTCAAGTGATTCCTAGTATGGTAAGTAGAACAAAGTGTATCTGTTCACAAGCTGATGCATTAGATTGCTCTGATTCCGAAATGGGGTGGGTCTAATCTGGGTTTGTTCTTAGTTGACGTGTTTTTTTTTTTTTCAACTCACCTTGGATGAGTCTTAAATGGTTCTCACAACATGATAGTCTCACTCCATGTGAAAGAGTTGAGCAAAAATTAAGTTCTAACAACATTTTTTCTTAAACTTATTATGTAAAGTCTTTTTAGAGTAAGAAGTTATGTACTTGTGTGTAAGCATAAATTATGATGTACAGTGGGCTATCGTTTAAAATTTGATATCTAAAAATTTAAAATGTGGATTTTACACCTTAAAATATGCAATTCTAATGAGAATATAATTAAAAATTTAAGAAGTTGCCAAATTTCTAAAACTCTTATCGATCCACCTCCTCCGCCAATCAATCAGAAATTAATGAACTTAAAATTATTAATAAATGATAAAATTATGAATAAAAACAATACAAATGAAATGAACGTACTAGATTTGAAATCAGTTCAGAGTGCATCTGTGCATTTAACACACACCCGATGGGTTGGACTTGAGCCTGTTTTTTCTTAGGCCTTATTTCCTCACCCACCATTAAATTTGAAAAAAAATACAGAAACACTTTTCATACTTCTTATTATTCTTACCATATCCTTTAATATATCAACTCAAACACTTACTTACTAAACACTCTTCTCACTTCCGTAACTATCATCTCACCCACCCATTATTTTCTATATATTTTTTTTCTTTCATAAACTCTAATTCTACTCTATCACCAAAACTTAAAATCTATGATACTATTTTGTTGATGCCCATGCATCTATTAAAATATTTAATTATTCTATACCCTAAACCCTTTTTATTTATTTATAATTTTAGATAAAAAATTCATTATATTTTAATGTTTATTTTGATTTAAAAATTGAATATTAATCTTAGGGATTTAATTTAGAATTTATGAATGAATTATATGATGGGTATAAGATATTTTTCTTCTATTTGGAACAAGATGGGTGGGTGAAGTGATAGTTTAGTAGGTAAGTATTTGAGTTAGTATATCAAAGGGTATTATAGGAATAATGGGAATTGGGAAGAGTGTTTCTCTATTTTTCACAAATTTAAAGGTGGATGTAAAAATAAGTGGGTGGAGAAATAGAACAAGATGATCGAAATATAAGCACTTATAAGAAAATAGGGCTGACATCTTTTTCTTTTTTTTTTTTTTTTAAATGCACACCCACTTTCTCTTGAAAACAACCACATCTATGACATTGACATGTTTAGTCACAGTCAAAATATAAAAGAATCAAAATAAGAAGGAATTGGAAAGAAATAGAATTAGAATAGGAATGAATTGGAATAAGGCATTTGCGATTTACCAATTAAGATGTGTTAATGCAAAAATCTGCTTGGTAAAGCAACAACTTAAGATGGATAATATGGCTGATGAAGAAGCCTTGTTGGAAGGTGATTATGATGATGACTTGTGATGATTAGACTTTGTTGGATTACTGGTTGGTGTTAATGAAATCTTCCTGCATGAACAAAGATCAAAGGAGATAGAACCAATGTAGTACCAGCCAAATACACTCTGATGATGAAGTCATTGAAATGTATATGATGGTGTTTGAGCAAGAACAAGTGATGAACTTGAAAGAATATGGAAGAACAATGTAAGATCTTCTGGGTTATTCTCAACTGCTTGTGTGTAGTTTTGTAAGGATTTTGTGAACCCTTCCTTTGTACATATATGTGAGTTTATATAGGCAAAAAAAGAGGTAATGATTAAGTTACGTACATGTGGATAAATGGATGAGGAAATGCTACGTCTTCAGTTGGGAACAGTAGCATGCACAACTACCAAGTGCCTTTGTATTCAATGCGCGCTGCATTAAATGCAAGCATGGCTTAATCAAGTTAGATGCCCTAATAGTCATGGTCATGAACTGGGTTGTCAAGTCTGTCAGAAGGTCATGTCAGGTACATTTGAGTATGGTAGTTCGTCCCAACTGGATCTACTAGGATAACAGTGGAAATCTGAGCCAAGTCGAACACATATGCCAATGTCCTTATATGTTGATATGAGATCCTTGAGTGATCGGATCGGGAAGACTTTGTGAATGAGCTGGGATGAACTATTTAAGTGGTAGTGTAGATATTGCTTCAAGTGCATGTAAACCAGCTGTGATTGAAGATAGGATAGTATTTAGATCCGAGCCGAACCGAAGATTGCCTGGAGAAAAGATGGTCTTAAGTTTTGGTAAATCTCGATGCCAGATCGGATCGGATTTGGACATCCTGGAGGTTAGAGCCGAACCCAAGTGTGCACATTGTTTGCATTGCTGAGCTGGCTTGATGACATGGATAGCTAGGTCTGACCAAGTTGATCATTAAAAAGTCAGAACAAAAAGTAAGACCTAAAGTGCCACATATTGGTCTGTGATTGACTATTGAATCTATGTGGATTTATTTACAAACAAGATATTTACTAACTCTTAAGATTAGAATAAAAACTTATCAGTTAACTATTGATCTAGTTGGAAGCCCTTTCCTCCAAATCAAGAAAAGAAAAAATCATAATCAAAACTAACCTAATTATTAAAATATCATTGTACAAAGTAATGCTTGAATAGCTTTATACAAAGATTAATTAGCTAAGTCAATCAGATCCAAATGCAATATCAAGGTTATGATAATTTGTTTCAACACACAAAATGGGCCTATGCCACGCAAGAAGCTATTAACCTGCCACGTGGCAAAAAGAGTACGAGCGCGCCACGGGTGAGGGTGGAAAAAACAATAAGTCCTGCTGAGATCAAGAAGATACGGCTGTAAGGGTGATCAGACGATTATGGACTGAGATAATCTTGTTTTTTCAGCTGAGATTCTTTTATTGCCTAGTGCTGGCTAGGACTTCACCTTATTGTGGTTATGGTTACCCTATGACTGAACTCGAAGGTAGTTACTACGAGGCTAAATGTTTCCCATCCTAAGTAAAAGCAAAAGTACCTTAAATCGAAAAGTAAATACAATATACTGGGGTGGGGTTGGTAGCTGATGGTGGTTCTCACCACAAATTTGACCATGTTTCAATCCCTAGTTATATCATGTTTGTGTGACCATAATGGAAAATGTTTGTGTGACTATAAGGGAAAAAGTATTTAAAAGTTTTAAATAACAAATAAAGTACAATGCAAGTAAAGTAAATGGATTTGAGAAGTTACATGTAGATGGATTTAACCAAAGTGCAATACCCAGAAAATAAAGGAAAGCTTTAACTATTTAAAAGAATAAGAGAAATAAAGACAAAACGCTACAAATCTAAACAGTAAACCATATTCAAATCAAATCGAAATAATCAAGAACAATAACTCTTTCTCATTGTTCATGGAAATGTTTACACTAAAAAGGAAAGATGAAATAAAGACAAATAGCAAGGCAACAAAATAAATGCAACAAGACTTTGGTAATAACTACCTTAAAAGCCAAAACATTGAAGAAAATTGGGATCTGGGTTTTGTGTAGGGGTTTGATGATGCCTCTATTCCTTATGTAGCTTGGCTTTTATAGTGTTTTTAGGATTAGGGTTTTCAGGTTGCCTTTTGGGGATGTCTTACACGTGTAGGGTTGACCTTGATTCTTTTTTACTCCACCTAACTTCGTACTATATTGTCAGCCATTTGCATGCCACCTCTTGTCCTTTGCTAACGGCCATGCAAACACATTTTCAGGTTCCTCCCCCTTCATGATGTCATAAGATTCTTCTCTATCTCTTAAATTGGTTGAGATATTTGTCACGGTCGAGACATTGCTTTTTGGACAAGAGGAAGAGATCTCGGCCAAGGAGATATAGGCCTCACCAAAAAGCCCAAGGCCATAAGCCCACCTGAAGCCCGCCCGGCCCATTAGGTCCGAAGCCCGATTTGGCATGAAATTTGGGCTGGGCCGGGCCGGCCCGAAAGTCTCTTAGATTGGGCTTGGGCCATCCCCTTGAAGCCCATGGGCCGCCCGAAGCCTGGCCCCTTTAGGCCCGCCCAAAGCCTAACCCAAAACCAAATTTGGAAATCATAACATATTTAATAGATTTTCGTTTGTTTACTCTAATAAATTATTAATATGCTTATTAAGTTATTATATAATACTATAATGTTAGTAAATAGTAATAGTGTAAATTATGTAATACCATAAATAATAAAGTAATAAACTTTTAAAATTATATACAACATTACAACTATAATAAAATATAAATGTATATGTGTATATACAACTTTTATAATACAACAATAATTAAAGTTATTAAACCACGATCGTCAATTTATTAATTCAACAATTTAAACCGTTCATTTTCTATTTTCATAGTCAAAGATCATCCTTACAAAAAATCGGCTAAATCGGAATTCATCTACCCATTCAATTATCATTAAAAAAACTATGATCGTTCATTAATTCGACCATCGTTATGTCACTTTTGCATCTCCGATTAAGCTAATTTTTTTCAAGAATTCTCTCTGAGTGGGGAACTAAAACTTGAATGGTTCGGATCGTTGAAAACACGATCGATATGTGAGCTTCTACATATAAATACACTTGAAGAGTATAATTCTAATAACTTTTCCGTTGAAACCTTATTGTTTATATAATTATAAAGACCACAACGTAATTTCAACAATCTGACCCGTTCATTTTCTATGTTCATAGTCAAAGACCATCCGTACAAAAAATTGGCTAAATCGAAATGCATCTACCCATTCGATCATCATTAGAAAAATATGATCGTTCATTAATTCGACCACCATTATGTCACTTTTACATCTCCGATTGAGCTAATTTTTTGCACAAATTATATTTGAGTGAGGAACTAAAATTTGAACAGTTCGGATCGTTGACAACACAATTGCATCGTTTTTTATTTATAAAAATATGTAATAAAATATATAATAAAAATATGTACATTTATGTTTTATTATAGTTGTAATGTTGTATAACTTATATATAATTTTAAAAGTTTATTATTTATGGTATTACACTATTACTAATATAATAGTATTATATAATAACTTAATAAATATATTAATAATTTATTGAAGTAAACAAACGAAAGAGTTATTAACTATGTTATGATTCACAAACTTAAAAAAGAAACTAGTCAGCTCAATTGGTTTAGAGTTGAAGTTTATTATGTGAGGTCTCATGTTCAAATCACAATATAGCCAAAATTCTATATTATTTTTTAAAGATATATATGTGTCTAAACAGGCTTTGGATTCATTTTGGGCCGCTCGTTTAGGCCTAGCCTGATCCGGCCCTCCTAGCCCGACCCGGCCCGATCTTGCCCGAAAATCATATTGGACTTCTTAATTCAAGTCCGAACCCAAAAAACAGCTCAGCACGGCCCATTGCCAACCCTAAGGAGATGTTAGTTTTGATGACCGATTGAATTTCCCTTTTTTTTTTAATGGCCAAAAAAAAAATTTTCATTTTTGTTCTGGGTCGTGTGGCAGGATGAGTGTGACACGTGGCATTTTGTTTCTAGTACCAACATAATTCCATCTTCCTTTCATGCCAAAAGTTGTGTTTGCTGGCTTGCTGACTGCATTATGTCAATATTTATTATTCTGTTCAGGTGATGCAATCGGATCCAACAACTCAAATAAAGTGCATTTGAATATTTGATATATATCCGGTTCATTGGATACATTGACTTTTGATGCATCAAATACTTCACTTTCTTGTGGCAGGAATATTGTGTAGATTTGCTAACTTATTAACTATGATCTTTATAAGTGGAAGCAATAATTCTAAAGTTAATGATATGCCAACAATGTTAAGTCTAATCTTTATCAAGCCCTAATGATTTAATGATTTATCCACATTTTTTCTTTAAGTTAAAAGCTTTTTCTTTGAATACATTGCATCCAATCACTTAGTATATTTAGTCTAATTCTAAGCTTCAACCAGATATTTATATCAAAATATATATATAAATTTATAACACTTCTTGTATATCGATGAAAATGTGATTAAAAAAAATTAAATTTTTATATAATATCCGTCCAATATCTTAGAACAACCTATCCAAACAAGTACAAATAGGTCCAATGGTGGGATAATCACAAAGCTTTCCGGCTGCAATTCTGTATTTGTCATTATGTGTGATTTGACAATAACATGAACTTGATTGATGCACCTTTTGACTTTCTTCTCTGCAATGTTGACCTCTTTCGTTGGCAAAACTATTAGCCCTTGGCTTTTAGCCTAATGGGTGATGCTGGTTGATTCATAATTCCTTTTTCTATTCTGAGGTTAGTGAGTTAGTGCAAACTTAATCATGACTAATTGCATTTAATATAGTACCAAAACTTAATATCTTTTGATAGGACTTCATTACTTAATTCTGGATTCCATGGATCATCATGTTCCCTTGATTTCAATCATATAAAGTGGGTGGCTTATGATGTTGTTGCTGATTGAAGAAATCATGACCCTTAAACTAAGAGTATTTTGGACATTTTCTTGCCCATTCTTTTATTCTGCTGTCCAGCTAAATAGCAGCATCTAAAGAAAGCAGTACTAGCTAATTAAGGGCAGGAAATTTGTCTTCTGGAGATTGGGGACTCAGTGTGACACTTTTCAAGAGAGTTCAAGAAGGCTCTGGTAGCTTATTTTTACTGCAAGCTTCAAGTACCACTTTTGGTGGAGATGTCTAGGATATCCAATACCTAAATGGTGATGATATCAATAGATCTTATTGTCTATTCCATCATTTGAGTCTTGCTAGGCTCTTGAGCATATATAATCACAAATGCGAAAAATACCACAAAAAAAAAAAAAAAAAAGGATTTTACTCATTTCTGGTGTGGGTTGTGCCTCAGATTTTGGGTTCCTATTCTCATTATTACTTGTACCTAGCAACACTCTATACAAATACAATACTGTCACATATAATTTCTTGCACTCATAATTGGGTAAAGCTAGAGTGTACAATGTGATTAGAACTTGATCACTCCTCTTTTCACTTGTATAGTTGTATCTACATTTTGTTTCATATTTACCATCAAAATGAGTGGTTCAATGTTTGAACTCTGTCTCTGGTTGACAATAAATTGTATGTAATTAATATTTATTTAATACTATTGCCTGGGTCTGCAAAAGCAATGGAAGAGTGCTTGCTGCAGAGAAACTATATATGTCTTCCAGAGTCTTGTCTCCTGTGTTTTACTTTGACAATTGACAAGGATGACTGGTTCTCTTTAAGTTTGTGAAGATACAATAAATTTGTATATTTGTCTATTTTGTTTTGTTTGTAGGGTGCTGGTGAGTAGTGATTGTATTGTATTTTATTAATTCAAACTTGGAATTCATATACGTTGTTGTAAGTTTGTAACTTGTAAGTGGCTTATATATTGGTTGTCAAGAAGTACACTAGGAATGAAAGAAACCAGAACAAACACTAAAGAAAGCCGAAGGGGTTGGTAAAATTAGTTGGAATCATTAAAAAATTAGTGAGAAAAAGCTGTGGTGGTTACTAAATAATTAAGATTCTTTGTAATATTTATTGCTTCATTTGAAGTTGTTCAGTTGGGAATATTCTTTCCTGATTATAATTAAGAGCGGAGTAATTCAAAAAAATTTGAGTGAGTGTAGAAGTGTTTATGGCCAATCCAATAATAGGAGCATCATGTGGCTGAAATTGAAGTCTTGTTTGAATTGAAGAAATAGATCGATAGTGTCAGATGTGGCTGCACGATGCACATTAGCCGCAGAAAAAGTAATGTGATTGACGGAAAATGTCATTCTTTGTTTGGTTGACTAGTGGGGGGGGAAAAGTACTAGTAAATTCAGTCTCAGTAATCTTTAATTTGATTGGTAAAGATTTGAAGCTTTGAATTAAAAAAAAAAAAAAAAAAGGGGGAAAAAGAGAAGGATTAGAAGCCTTGTTTTTTTTCTTTTTTTCTGAAAATCATTCATAAACCCCAAGAGAAGGGCAAAGAATCACCCAAGGCGCAATGGCCACGACCAAGAACTAGCAAAAGTTTCTTGTCATTGCTTTCTTCAGCACAAATTGCTATATTTGATATAGTGAAGGTTGGGAGTTAGAAATCACAAGCAAGAGGCTCTTGCCTGTTCTTGTTCTTGTAGAAGTGGAGCATTTAATCCAATATTAATTGATAATAAAATGAGAGATACAATAAGATTACATTGTTGTATAAGACTTTAAATATTTGATATGAGATTTATATTCTCAATAAATCCCTTTATGTGTGACATGATTTGAGTAAACACATTAACAATTATTTGATGACATGAAACACATGTGACCATTCGACTTAATACATAGATTGGATGCTCATATACCATATTGAATATCTATCTCAAAAACCTAAATTCTTAGGTGGACAGACCTATTGAGTATTATTACCTAGTTAGACACTTGGTCAATCCAGCGTGAGACTAGTGCTCATAAACATGTTCCCTCAATGTGGGGTGCTTTGAGCCAAATACATGAAGACTTATATTAGGTGACGTAGAGCACGTGTGGTCGTTAGGTCTGACACATAAATTGTCTGCTTTAACACATTGGTATTTTGCCTTATTAGACACTTAGCCCATCCAATGTGACTAGTGCTCAACACTCCCCGTCACATGGGACCCCTCTTTCAGGTGGTCATACAGGTGCCCATCCAAATCCGAGTTATATGCATGATCTCTATTAATGATAACCTACACTTGTTGGTTTTGATACTATATAGAAATTAGAACATTCATATCAAAACCAATTAACAATGAGTGAAAAGACCCAAATCCTTGTATATTATGGTGCAAGAAATCAAATACCCGCCGTGAGATTTATACTCTCAACAACTCTTAATGCACAACTCATTGATCATTTGGTTCCAACTAGTTTAGAGATGATGTGGTTCCAACTAGTTTAGACATGTTTGGCTTCTTAAGAATAGGTGGACTTACTTATATTAGCATCATGACATGGTATGACAATCTCACCCAAATTTATGTAAGATGTGAATTTGTAATAGTAGTTCTACATAACTCAATATAAGAAAGTGTAAATTATAATATAGCTAATTAGATATACACTCATTTCTGAGACCTAATTTGATATTACCTTATCCTTTTGATATACACCTATTTTTGAATTTGTCACGTAGGATTATCTATTTTCTGCAAAAAATTCATTTTGTTGTTTCTACTTTTACCCTTTGAGTTGAAAATATGTATATTTTAATTTTGACAATTAATGTCTTATTTTAAGGTATTGTCATTAATTTCTAAAGTTGAATATTATGACCAACGTTAATTCAAAGATTAAGAAGAAATGTCATTTACGTTTTTCAAACATTATTAAGCTTCCATCCTCACCTATTATCTAGATAAGTAACGTATTATTTTGCTTTGGTTGTGTTTGTGGTTTCTTCGATCATTTTTTTTTTCTTCTTCTTCTTTGATCTTCCTTTTCTTTGATTTTTCTTCATCATCAATTTTCGATCTTCTTCTTCTTCTTCCTCCCATCTTTTTTTTTTTTCAACACCAAGCCCTCCATGATTGTTGGTTTTATTTTTCTTCCACATATTTCTACCTAAATAAGAGATGATGAAATCATTGGTATATATACCTCAAAAGGGATAAGTATCTTCTTCTTGACTTGAGTGATATGTATCTTCTTTTGTTTTATGTATCTTAGTGTTATATTTGTATTGTGATGAATTTCTTAAATTTTTATTAGATTTTTTTTTTAACCCAAAGTGGAGGCTTACTGTGTTCATTTTTTTTAATCTGTATTATAGATATATTGTATGTATATTGGGTATTTAATTTTTTTTTGTATTTAAGTGTTTATATGTTGATGTGAATTGGTAACACATGTTTTTTGAATTAGATGCATGAATTATAAAATTTCATCAATAAAAACATTCGAAATTAGGAGTAATAAATACCTCAAATAATAGATTTTTAAATATTGCTCAAATTGGAGCAATAACATCTTTTGTAAATATCCACAAATTCATTCCTAAACCATTATCCGACGTAGAAAAAAAAAACCCTAGCGCACACACATTTATTTACCTATTAGGCATACTCTAAAATAAAGTATTGAAAATGGAGGAATATCTAAATAATCCATAATGGTTTTCGAACTTTACCTTGAGTTTCATTTTGGTCCCTGAACTTATTTTTTGAATTCTATAGTCTACATTTTACTCGTTTATCACTTAAGTTCATTTCGTCAATTTCATCCATTTTTTTCATTAGTTTTATTCACATGTAAATCACATGACCCTCATTTGAGGGGTAAAAATAGCAATTCATCTTCTCTTTATTCCCCCAACATGCTACAAGTGACTAAAATTGATGGAAAAAAATAGATGAAATTGATTGAATGAACTTAAGTGATACATGAGTGAAAGTTCATAGACTATAGAATTTATAAAACAAATTCGTAAACCAAAGTAATACTCAAGATAAAATTTGAAGACCATTGTTATAATTCTCTCCAAAAGAAAAGAAAAGATAAAGATAAAAACATGTACTATATCATCCATCTACTCGCTAGTTGAGAATTTTTGCCGTATATGAAAGGTACATGTTTAATTTGGAAAGTACCCATCCATTGAACAATCGCTTTAACCTATCGGCCACCCAAATTTTTCCAAAATTAATGGTGATATCATTTGACCCTTGGAAATATTGTGATCATCTCCTTTTCCCATTAGTGGTAATGGGCCACTTTGAACTGTCATGGGATCGAGTGATCATTTTCATGTACCTGCAGGCAACAACTCATATGAAGTGCCATGAATGTGACATTTCATATAAATTGGATTATTGGTTGTAGCATCTCACAACTGTGTACTTATATTACCTGTCTAACATGAACATTTTATTTTGTTTCATCTGCTTTTCAGGGTGACCAAGGATTCATACAAAGGGAAGAAGATAAGATTTTGAAACTAGAGAGTTATATATATTTACACGTCCCATGTTTGCAAAATTGGATCCATCTACATTATTATTGTCATGTCTGTGTCGATGTAATATAGGCACACCACATCAAACCGGTTGAATGACACGTTAAAAAAAAATATCAAAACACACATTTTTCAAATTTAAAATTAATTTAGATTTTAATTCTTAGATTTTAGACTAACATCTAAAATTTTCGAGTTAAAATATATACTCTCTCAAGTTTTACATGGTTTTACGACTGACGTGAACAATGTTGTTGGAAAAATGAGCAAAATCTGGTTGAACTTATATTTATATTATATTTTTTACGAAATCAACTGTCTAAATTAATTTCGTTTTGCATAATTATATAGAAGAATTTGAGGATAAAGCTTTATTGAAAATGAAAAGGAATTGGAGTACAAGTCAAAATTGGTACGTACTTGATTAGAAGAATCTGCTTTCTTTTCTTCTTTTTAAATTTCTTTTGTAAAATTAATGTTGCAAACTTGCAGTTGACAAAAGGACCTTTTAACAAAGGTTGATGTGTAGTACGCACTATATTATATTACTATATGCATATGAAAGCGAGAAAAGAACTGATCAAGACGGTTGTTTTTGTTAGTGGGCACTGGGAAAAACAGTTGCATGGGTGGATTCTATTTTTATTAGAGATCGATAGATGTGATATTAATGTATTACATCTAGTAATGTAATATTAATGTATTACTCAATTCCAATTAATGAAGTATGTAATTCAATGCGAAATTCATACCAATTAACTAACGATTGTCAATTATCTACATACGTAATATGAAATTTATGATGAAAGCTATGCCAATTAACGACTGCGCCTAATCATTCATATACATGGCAAGAAATATTATTTAAAAATAAAATATTCACTAATTAACAATGGTTAATCATTCATAGATTAATTGTTGATTGTAGTATTAATAGTTGCCCCGTCATTCTCGATCAGTTTTTATGCTCTAAAGACAGAGAGCTAGAGGGAGTAGATTTTAAATTAATGTTATTAATTTCTACCATTTTAATGAATCTTATATCATATCTCTAATAAAAATATAAAAATGAGCCGCACAATTGGATGCATAGTAGTCTAATGCAATAATGCAATAATGCTTGTTGGGATTACATTCACACACATTCCTTTCCAATTGATTATAAGTAGATCTTGTACGTTTGACATGGACTGGACTGGATATAGTAGAGCTTGCCCGGCCCTACAACCCACCACATTAATTCATTCATTAATCTCAAAACATTGATATATCAGTGACACATTATTGCCGTCATAGATAGACTCATATGTAGCTACCTATTTAGCTTCTGAGCTAGATAGATATGCTGATATTTCATATATGGCTCAACTAACCAACTAATAATTAAGTTGGGTACGTACTTATTCTACTGGCTGCAAAACACTGGTCGTGTTCTTCACCAGCCTCTCCACGCGTTCTTCCTACTGTATCATTCAAGTTTTCGCAGTTAATTTCTAAGGAGATGCTGGTCCTACAGATTGAAATTGAAATTGAAACGTGCATATATGGCTATTGTACTACTCTTGTAGAAAGAGATTGATAAAGATAGTTATAGGAGGAGTAGTACCATATTATTGTTATATGCAACCTCATCAGGAAGACCAGCCCCTTTGATTAGGATGTTCTAGATAGCATATATAAACTTACAATCAGGATATATATCCTTTTTTATAAGAATTGAAATGGATTGCATATATGTAGGCCTAATCATCAATTAATGTAATTCAATGATTTGAATCATTCATTTGTTAAGTCCTCACTCAAAGATTATTTTTATCAAAATCATTTAATCATTTAATTATAACCGAATAAATAAACAAACACAATCTTCTGATAAACAAACATACATAAAAATAATTATGAGTGATCAAATGAGTTCCGATTTTGTTAATTTTTTGCATATATAATTCTTAAATGATGACTTAAAAATTAAATGATTTGATTTATTGGACCACATTGTGGGATGGCCCCACCAATGCGATCCTTTTTGCTTCAAGTAAAAAATGATCCCTCTTAAGAAAGAGACCCATTCTAAATGTATTTCAAAGATGCAATATGAGAGCTTGCTAATTTCTTTTTCTTTCTTTCGTTAAAAAAAAAATGACAGAAAATTGTGCGTGTAATTTTGAATTTGGTTTTTAAATAAAAATTCAAAAAAAATCTCAAACTTAAAAGTTCAAATCCTAAAACTTTTGTGAGCCTCGATTTCTATAGCAAATAAACATAAATTTGCTATAAACTTTTGTGACCCATTATAAGATGGTCTTTCAATCTCCCAACAAAATCTCAGAAACAAAAAACATAAATTTATCTGAAAATTGAAAATATGAATTTTGTACTCGAATTAATTGACAAAAGTTCAAAATATTCTTGATTACAAATGACATAAAACACAAGTATTAAAATTTAAAACCTTAAACTACCAGAACCAACTATAATTTGGAGTTCAAACACATGGACTAAAAATATAATTGACCCTTGATTAATTGTTGGATATATATATAGGTACACTTTCTATATGTAGGTTGTACCTTATGCCTAGATAGGTACAATATTACCACATTGCTACATCTAAGTACATAACTACATTACACATGTAGCTAGGTACGTAAATGATTACTACATTATTTCATATATATAGGTACCATATCCTAGATATATATAGGTACTTTATCCTAAATAACAAGTACATCACCACACATGCATGTAGGTAAATGATTTTTTTTTTTTTTTTGATAAAGCATCTCATTGCATTAGATCAGCCAAAAGGCAGAAAAAATACAAAGAAAGAGCTTAAAGACTTAAAAGAAGGCAAAATCCTACAGAACTAGAACATCAAAGCCCATAGAAATTCTAAAATCTCATCACAACAGTGTTGAGCAGACATTATAGCCACCAAACGGAGCCAGTGAAGCGCCAAAGGACTTAAAAAACTTGTCGCATTAGAGACCACGATACTACCAACAACTCTAAATTGAGGCCGACAGTAGCTCGTAGTGGCGGATCGGGCAATAGTAACCAATGAAAACGTGACCGGTACCGGCAAAAATAGTGCCAACTAAACACCTTGAGATGAGCGTCCGAAAAAACTTGAGAGTTTCAAAGCACTAAACAAGCCAAAAGAAGTGAAAATAAAAGAGAAAACAAAGTTGCAAGATGCAAGATGCAGTAGGAAAGACTTCCAAAATGGAAGTATGGAAAAACTCTCACTATTGAGGGAGGAGAGTATCCCTGAGTTGGGGAGAGAAGGGGAAGGGAAGGGAGAGAAGAGGAAAGGAGGGGAGGGGAGGAGAGGGGAAGGAAGACCAGCTCCCTTCACCCTCCCTAGAGTGTGCAACTGTGGGAAGGCTTGAGGAGAAAGAAGAGAGAAAACAGATGGGGTAGCTAGGGTTTTTCTCATGTAGGTAAATGATTACTACATCATACATGCATTGGCAGAGACGAATCTACAGAGGGAAAAAGGTGGTCAATTGACCACCCGCTCGCCAGAATACCATGCCCAAGGAACTGAGTTTGACCCCCCCCCTCGGCCGCCTTCAGCTTTTGACCACCACCTCGCAGCCAAGATGTTTGATGAAATGCCTAGCCTAACACCCAGAAGCAATTCTTGTTGTCTTGCTTTTTTTTTGTTTGGCAGAAGGCCAAGAACATGTTGTCTTGCTTAACTTGCAGACTTGCAGTGATAGAAGAGAGCGAGAGAGAGATTTGTTAATTATTATATATATGTAATAAAATAAAATAAAATAAATAGATCTTTGCTTTGCGGCGCCGGGCAAGAAGGTGTCCTAACCTTAACCCCCCCATATTAGAAATCCTAGATCTGTCACTATGCATTGGTATGGTGGTGCATTGAATTTTAGGGTTTCAAGTTTAAAATTCTTTTGTTTGCATCTATTGTTATTTGACTAGAGGGAGATTTGGAGAGATTTTTTGAACTCATTGGGATTAGATATATGTTAGGCCAAATTGTACGTTATGGTCTTATCATTATTATTATTATTAATATTATTTTTATAAAGCATCTCATTGCATTAGGTCAACCAAAAGGCAAAGTAAATACAAAGAAAGAACCTAAAGGCTTACAAGAAGGCAAAAACCTACAGTAGTGGAGTATCAAAGCCCACAGAAATTTCAAGATCTCATTATAGCGGTGTTGAATAGACATTATAGCCACCAAAAGGGCCGGTGAGACGTTGAAGGACTTAGCGAACTTGTCGCGTTAGGGTCCACGATTCTACTAACAACTCTAAATCGAGGCCAATAGTAGTTCATAGTGGCAGATCAAGCAGTAGTAACTGGTGGAAACATGACCGGTACCGGCAGAAATAGTGTAAATCAAACACCTTGAGATAAGTGTCCGAGAAAACTTGAGAGTATATCAAAGCACCAAACAAACCAAAATAAAGGAGAAAAACAAAGATGCAAGATGCTGCAGGAAAGACTTCCAAAATGAAAGTATGGAAAAACTCTCACTATTGAGGGAGGAGAGTATCCCTGAGTTGAGGGGAAAAGGAGAAGGGAAGGGAGACAAGGGGAGGGGAGGGAAGGCCAGCTCCCCTCACCCTCCCTAGAGTGTGCGATTGGGAGGCGAGCTTGAGGAGATTGGTCTTATCATTATTTGATTGTTACGCTTGTAGTTTTAATTCTAATTTTTTTTTTCTAATAATACCCTTGTGCTTGTGATCAATTTCCATCACAATCCAAGGATAAGGTCCAATTTGTTGTTTAATTTTATGTCACATGAATGTGATTTGGCACGTATAATTATGACTAAGTGAAATGAGGATGAAATGACGCTTATACCCCTACACATAAAGTCTACATGAACCATATATTACTTCAATTATACAAAAATTTTAATTTGGTATTGGTAACGCATATTAACCGTAAGGTTATTATTGAAAAAATTCAACCACATGAGTAATATTAAAAATGGCCAAATCACTTAAGACTTTTTTTGTTTTTTTTTTTTGAGAATGTCAAATCACATAGACGAATCGTGTAATTTAGCCTCGATTTTATACCTGCTAATTCCTTAATCAAATCCCTGAAATTTAAGAAGCATTTTATAGTAACGCAATATTTATGAAAATGGTAGGCCTGATAATTAGGGGAGGACCTCCAGGTTTGTATATTAATTAGTTGGTTGAACTACTTGAATTTGGGTTGCATCCACCAACAAAAAGTTTAATGGACTAGAAATTATAGTATATGTGTCACATAAACCATAATTTATTTTTTTATTTTTTGTGTGTTACAAATTAAGGAGGCCTAAGGTCTAACTAGGGGAGGAGGAACTTATGCTTTAAATGTAAGGGCCCTGCATCGATAACAACTCAAGGTCTCTCTAAAACTGTTATTGCTCAAGTTGACATTAATTTTTATTCTTGACTTCGTTTGGTGCATAGAATAGGATTTGATAGGATAAATAGTTAAATTCATGTATATTCAAGAAAGATCATGGATGATATCTTCTAGTTTAAAGAAAGAAGATGAGAAAAATATGGATTATTTAATCCCACCATTTTTGGGGTGATTGGAAGAGATAAGTCTAGTTTATCTTAAGACATCTTATTCCTTCAAGTTAAAAACTTCTTCCTTGAATTCATATGAATTTAGTCATTTATTTTAGGGAAAATGTTAGCAAAAGGACTATAAATATACCCCTATTTTTAGTTGAGGATCCCGATTTCACTTTGATTCAATTAAAGACTATAATTTTTCAAATGACTCAATCAAGTACATTCCGTCATGTCTGTCACATTTACCGTTAAAAATTGGTCACGTGACCCTCACGTGACCAATTTATAAGGGCAAAAAAGTCTTTTCTCCCCTTCCCTTCCCTCCCTTCCCTTCCCCTCTCTTTTCTCTTGTATCTCTGCGCGCCATACCCCCCTCCCCCACCCGTCCCAGCCTTGGCCCCATCCAGCTCCACCACCCCAACCCAGCCCCGGCCCCGTCGCAAAACCCAGTCACACCCAGCCCCGGCGCCATCTCTTATATCTCTGCACGCCATCCCTCCCCCTACACAGTGAATCCAAGCTTAGACTTCTTTCCGTAATCAACGGAGAGATGCTCCAGGAGAAGCGAGCCGAGACCCGACCCGGTTCCTCCACCGACAGCATTGAAGACGAGGAAACCCTGGAGACCGGTACAGTTGTCAGCGAGCTTATGAATGCGGTCGAGGCAGAGATCGACGATCTCTTTGCCGATGGTGTAGTGGTCGCGGGCGAAGTTGTTGGCGGCGTCGTCCTTGCCGCTGATGAGCTGCTCAGGGTGGAAGAGCTGGCGGTAGGTGCCCGTGCGGACCTCGTCGATGCCGGTGGGCTCGAGGTCGACGAAGATGGCGCGGGGGACGTGCTTGCCGGCGCCGGTCTCGCTAAAGAAGGTGTTGAAGGTGTCGTCGCCGCAGCCGATGGTCTTGTCGCTCGGCATCTGGCCGTTGGGCTGGATGCCGTGCTTCAGGCAATAAAGCTCCCAGCAGGCATTGCCTACTTAGTGCGGCTGGGGCTGGGTTTGACTGGGTTTTGCGACGAGGCCGGGGCTGGGTTGGGGTGGTGGAGCTGGATGGGGCCAGGGCTGGGCTGGGACTGGTGGGNGGTGGGGGTGGGGGTGGGGGAGGGATGACGATGGTATAGGGGTAGGAGGGGGCGGGAATGGGTGACTGTGACGGGGAGGGGGAGCTGGCTGGGGGGCAGAGAGAAAAGAGAGGGGGGAGGGGAGGGGAGGGGAGGGGAGAAAAGACTTTTTTGCCCTTATAAATTGGTCACGTGAGGGTCACGTGACCAATTCTTAACGGTAAATGTGACAGACATGACGGAATGTACTTGATTGAGTCATTTGAAAAATTATAGTCCTTAATTGAATCAAAGTGAAATCGGGATCCTCAACTAAAAATAGGGGTATATTTATAGTCCTTTTGCTAACATTTTCCATTTATTTTATCTAATCATATCATATGCATCAAATGAGCCCCAAGTTTCACTCAAATATCCTATATTTGATCCCCCAACGCATAACCACAATTTTCACATTACCCAGCTCGTAGAGTTTAGGGTTTAAGTCATGGTCATAATTAACTGTGGTCCTTGAATCTCACATAGGTAGTAGGATGTGGTCCTTAAATCTCACATAGGTAGTAGGCCGGATGTGTTGTTCACTTGTTCTAATACGATTTGTAACCACTCAAGGTGATTGATCTCCCTAAAATGCTAGCTCAAGTTTACATTAAGATTACCAGGCCTTATTTAAGTATCATAAATCTCCCAACCCATAACATATACCAAACTTTAAAATATCATAATTTCATTCTTACAATAATTGAGTCTTATTCTCGATCTTAAAGGTGATAAACAAATAATTGAGTCTTACTTCTTAAAGACGACATATCATTTAGTGAGCTTAGCAACAAATATTAATTGATTCAGTGTGCACAAATCCATTATCAGCATTTTTTCTTTTCGCTGCAATTAATTTTGATTGGTTGATAGCGATCGTAACAGTTATACCGAAGGCATGTGCCCCAATAATGCCAACCTCACAACTTACCAACAGGAGGGGAAAATCTTTCAACTTTCAAGTTGGATCACATTGAATGATTAATTTAGTCCTATTTAATTGGGAACTGATTATGCCTCATTTCCTGTCATGCTTGAATATCAATGTGACTTTACCTAGTTACTTCCGTAGTTAGCTGAATTTTTTATCTTACTTTTAAAGAAAATATACCATGTATACAGGGGGCGGAGTTATAAATTTTGTTATGGAAGGGCTAAAAATTTAAAAGCCAAATTATACGCAGGTACTTCAAGTATACACCCTTATTCACTTGAGTACTCTAATAAAAAAATTGCTCAGAGCTACCTTAACTACTAATTTTGCACACTCAGCTGCCTTTGTCAATTATTCCGTTACGGAGGCCGTTAAATGCCTACGTGGCACACTGACATACCCTTAGAGAAATGCCAAGTGAACAAAAAAATAATAAAAAATAAAATAAACTTTGAAAATGAAATAATTATTTAAAAAATTTAAAAAAATTAAAAACACAATAATTAAATTAAAAAAACAAAAAAATAAAGAAAAAATGCAGCCCTAGCACCCCCNAGAGAGAGAGAGAGAGGCATATAGAGAGGAGAGGCCGAGGTGGGTCGGCGACGTGGTGGGTGTGGTCGGCGGTAAGGTGGCTGGGGTCGGAGGGTTGGGTGGGTCTCGGAGGGAAGGTGCTGGGGCTGCATTTTTTCTTTATTTTTTAAATTTAATTAGTGTGCTTTAATTTTTTTTTTTAGTTTTTTTAAATAACTATTTCATTTTTTAAAGTTTGTTTTATTTTTTATTATTTTTTTGTCCACGTGGCATGTTTTTAAAGGTATGTCAGTGTGCCACGTAGGTACTTAACGGCGCCTGACGGAATAGTTAACAGAGGTATTTAGGTGTGCAAAATCAGTAGTTAAGGTACCTCTGAGCAACTTTTTTTTATTGAGATACTCAAGTAAACGAGAAATTATTCTGTATAACCGCTATATTGACACGTGGTATAACCAGTCTATTTGTCATAATATGAGTGGATGTTATTAATACTATATCCTACTAATATAAACATATCGTCCAATAATACCCTTACACGTTGGATTGGTTATACTACGTGGCGGTATATCGGTTATACCCTATAATTTTTCCAAGTAAACAAGAGTGTATACTTGAGGTATCTGCGTGTAATTTGTCCAAATTTAAATGTATTAACAGAGGGGGCCATTATATAATTTTTTTCTAATATTTTCAGAAAAATCATAAATATTTTAAAAACTTAAAACAAAAAAAAAAATATATATATATATATATATAGAGCTACACGTGAGTGGGGGGAGCCGAGGCTCAAATGTAGCTCCGCTCCTCCACATATATATGTAATTTTGTCGTGTTGTATATTACTAACTATGGTTAACTCTAATAATATTAAATGTATATATAATACCTTTTATCATGTAGTAGTTCATATAGTTTAGATTCAATTTCACTTTAATGCTTATAATCTAATTCCTAAATATTAGTTCTTATAGTTTGCTAACCTTTCCGATGTAGTCCAAATTTATTTTTTTATCACATTGATTGGTCAACGAAAATGAATAAAATGTGAACAAAGCAACTCTTTATATATTGTAGCTTAACTAACTCTACATATGTGTCACAATATTGTTTTTTCTGTTCTAGTGAAATTGGAGTAGAATTTACGTTTTTGTCAACCAATGCATTTAGATCACTTTGAAACTTTAGAAAACCACAATGTTAAATTTGTTGAAATTATATATAACTATCAAGATTAAGTAAAATTAGACCTAAACTAGATGAACAGAAAGCAGATTAACCATATTTTTATATATGTTTGCGTGCATATACAATGTATATAAAAACAAACTTTGATTTAAAAATAATGAATAGTTATCATTAGGTCAGGGTATGCATTCTTTGGGTTTGGGCATGGGAGGCCGATTAATTTAGTTAGCCTATCATTGGTTTCTGTCCTTTTGGGATGAATTTCATACTTTTGGCAGGCATTCGGCATTCCTACCAGATGGTGGAAGGGATGATTTATTTTAAGCCTTAATTTTGTTATTTTCATCAAATGCTAATGAGACCCAGCTGTTTAGAACCTGACAAATGCTCAAAAGCTTTCATTAATTATTGCTCTTTATGATAGTTTATAAGTGTTATCCTAGCTCTTTTCCAACATTAATGCTTATCCACCCCACAACCTTAATTATGCAAAAGTTGCTTTCAAACCTTAATTAGTAAATATCAAGAGTGCTCAAGTACAAACCGATATGTAATTTAATATAATAGTTACAATTCCTTGGATTCGAATATTCTATGATTAAATAATTTTTAATTTAATTAATTATTTACATAGATTAGATTATTTTTAAAGAGTGACCTAATAAATAAAAGATTTTGATCATTAAAATATATTGAAAACTACGAAATTTTAATTTATAATATAAAATTAGCACACAAGGAATTAGCAGTTTATCCAAATCCTAATTTTCTTTGGAATACACTTATCATTGTAGTTTTATATATAACTTGAATTGTAATTTTTTAAGAGGTTCTTTAAAGAATTTGTAATCTTATAAAACATCAGTCAAATAAAATTATTTATCATTTAAATGTGATCAAATTAATTAAAAAAAATAACATTTTGGTAAAATATTAATACGAAAATCATCATGACGATAATAAATCGGTAAAGTTTGCAACAATGTGCATGAACCTCTATAAAATGCAACTCATAGTGGTTTTGTACTTAATTAATTATAGCCTAAACCATGATCTAAGCAGATATCATTATGATGTCCTAAACTTTGCTAACCTTTGCAGAAGATGAATTTATTAAGTGTTTCTGAATCGATCTATCATGTGGGGGTGTCCAAATTTCATGTGCAAGGGTGATATATTAAAACCCTTCTAAGTTTTTTGGTGTTTTGAAAGGGGCAATGATATGGGTGCCCATTAATTATATTTGAGGGTGAGAAAAAGACTACTGTGCCTAGTCAAAACAATACCACCCTTGAGGATATGAAGGACAACTCACATGCCCTTGCCTTAGCCCAAGTCAGGTGCATGCATTGGGAATCTCTTGCAAATTTTTATTTTTTTGGTAGAATCTCTTGCAAATTAAGATTATGATAATATATGAGAGAGGTTTTCTTTTCATTTACAAAGACAAAAGGGAAATGGCCCAAATGGGGTAGCTAGGTTATGGTGGTCAGTGGTCACACTTTGAAACATTTATTTATATAAAGCTCACCAATACATAATCTTGTGCTACATATTTTATGTCAAATCCCAACTTACATCCATTGATGGAGTGTGCCCAACGTATTATTAAATTTATTATAAGAGAAAGGGTTCTCTTATTGGCAACAATTGCCTTAGCATCATGCTCTACCAACGGCCTCTCACCATGTGGATTTTGTGTATGGGCGTGGGGATACACTAAGAAATCATTCGAACAGTCCATAATTGTATAGAAAGGAGAAAAAAAATGATTAGGTTGCAATATACCAAACAACATGTTGCCAATCCGCTCGCATGTCCTCAAGCAAAAAGCATGATATTTGGTGTATGCATGAGGTGCATGATGTTCTAATTCTGCCCAATTTTGATTTTTCCGCTGTACAAAAAGATTAAAGCATTTTTCTTTTTGTTTTTTTTTTTTTTATAATTTTGGCAATCAAGAATGATTATGTACAAGTAGTTGAGTACTCATATTTTTTTGCTTCAAATCAAAATTATTAAATGAAGATTTCAAAAGTTACACAGTCATATAAAGTATAATAGCTAGAAAAATATTTTTTAGTTAAATTAGAAAAGACTCGAATTCTAAACATATTTATCATGATTCAAAACTTATTATCCTATTCATTATCAGCATTTATATTAACCAAAAAACTTAGTATACTAGAAAAATTAAAATAAGCAAAGTTAACATAACCCTATATGAAGCCATATATTGGACAACCATGACAACTCAAAAGAGTGATGGATATTGTGGATCCCATGGAACCCAAAGAATCCTAGGATCCCTAGGAACCAATCCAATATGTCCATCATGCCATCCTTGATATGATCGTATGAAATTAGATTCATTAATATTAGTAGAGGCAAAACTTTTAAAATAGACGTTTAGAATTTGGACATTAATTTGATTTTAGAAGTGCTTTCATTATTTGGGATGCTACATTTGAAGTATAATACTCTTAAAAGGAAGTAAACATTACATGTAATATTTGAGAAATATAGAAATTATTATTGATATTTTATAGAAAGCTTTTACACATGTTATAAAATTGTAACATATATCTTGAGAATTGAGACCAGTATTGTAAGGTACTCTGACAGGCAATTGCAGCCTAAGGCTAGGCTTGTAAGTAGGGAAGAGTCACGTGCCACATGGGACATAAATGGTTTATTGCATTTGCCCCCAGAAAATCAAAATTATAGCTTACTCAACTGCAGCCTCAGCCAGCCAGTACAAGCTAGCCTACCAAAGCACTAGCTGCCAGTCAATTTTAAGCTCTGATTACTACAATCACAGCAAAAAAACAGTGTGAACCGCGAGCAGAAAAAGCAGAACGCTGAAAATGACTTTTGCGTTTGGATTTGGATTTGGACCCAATTAACGAGGACCAGCTTAAGCTTAACTGCTTAACTACTTAATTAATCATTTTAAATCATTAATTACATCATACGCAAATCTGAACCAAAGAAACTTGCATTACGCACATTTTTTACCGTGACGTTGGTGATGACTTTAAATAAAGAAAAGACTAGAGACATGTCAATTTTTCGAGAGAGTTGACTAACGCCGTCCCAATAGTGTTCCATCCGGGTGTGTTTGTAGATGAGGAGACCGTTACGGCGTATCTAACGGCGTTAAGGTTTTGAGGAGGGCACGTGAGTGTCAGAGTTTACGTTAAAGACTGTCAATATGGTCAAATCAATGGCTAAAGGTTGCTTTCGGAGAAGGTACACTCTACTCGTCCTTTGAGTTGTTGGTAAAGGCCTGCATTGCAATTTGCAAGCATCATTCGATTCGATTGGGACATTCTATTAAGAGCAAGAAAAAAAAAAATGATGTCCTCATTTTTTTGGGGAATTTTGATTTTGGTATATAGTTGGGTCATTTAATGTTGGTAATTTCAGATTTTGTTAGTAATTAAAGACAAATCAAATAATTTAGTCCTTGTGTGGTTTAGATCATTTTTCACATTAGTCATTAACTCATTATACTATCTAAATCCTAATATAATGAAGACTATTATTAAACTTTCAACACACACTATAGTTTTTCCGATTTTTTGTGAGAGATACCTCCTTTGAGGTGTATCTAGTCGTGGATAATTTCAAACGAGAAGATATGAAAGGAAAAAGATTTTATTTTATTTTTTCAATTTTAATTTACAAAATTGAATTTTGCTTAAATGGACTTTGAGCAAGAAGCTCTATGGGTGAAGTCTAAAGAGACTGCAATAATCACTTAGGAAAAAAAAGATTGCTATCATAGGTATATATACACTCGTTACAATAAAGTTTTTTTCTTTTTTTTTTTTTAAGTTTTTAGGCACATCCAATAAATCCTATGCCAATCCAACAAATCCTATGCCAACTTAATTCTTCCTTAAACACCATCAATAGGAATATAGATGGCAACACAAAGCCTATAAAAACTCACAATAATACTCCTCATTTGGGATAGAATATATGAGAAACAACCATTAATACCTAGAGTCACAAAAACTACCTCTCCACCGCCTTTAAAATTGGGTTCACCATCGATGGTGGCTCTAAGGGTAGGCGTGGGTCGGGTCGAGCCCATATTGGCTAAACAACCGACCCACCCGACCAACCGAACTTGGTCATTTTTCACAACCAACAACCAACCCAACCTTTGTGGGTCGGTTATGGGTCAGGCAATCAATAAGCTGGTAGAGGTCGGGTCGGGTGAGGTTTGGCCTGACTTTTTTTTTTTAATCCTCTCTTGCCTCCTTTTTCATTTCAGGGTTTCAAATGAAAACATAAGGCTCAAAACTCATTCATTTCAGAGAAATCAAGATTATAGGGGAGATAGATGGGTTGGTTGAACTCATAAAGGAAGGAATCGACCTAAGAGGTGATGTCGGAGGGGTTGAAGAGGATGGCGTTGGAAGCAAGCTGGGGAGTTGATGGCCATGACGGTCTCGAGGCGTTCGAGGCGCTGAGCAACATGTCGTAGGTCGAAGGAACAGACCTTGTAGCCAGCCTCAACAAGATATCCATTGATCTCGGAAGGCGGGGGTTTGGTGACCGTGAAGAAGGAGGAGGAAGAGCTGGCGCTGCTGCTGACACAGCTGGAATAAACAGTGGAACCGTAGGGTCCCATATCGATTTGGTGGGCATTGAAATTGAAGAAGTATTTGTTTATTTCGTGGGTGAGAAAGGGGATTAGATACGATGAGGTGGGTGTATGTGGGTTTTGCTTTTGTTGTTCATCATCTCCATCTGGAGGAGGACATGGAGAGAGAGAGAGAGAGAGAGAGAGAGAGAGAGAGAGAGAGAGAGAGAGAGAATGTGTATGTGGTTGTTGTGTAAGAGTGAAGGAGTGAGTGAAAAGAGATATGTGGATACTGAAATGAAAAAGGGAGGTAAGAGAGGATAAGTAAACATAGCAACTATCACACACACATCGTAAAGTAGCAAAAGGCCTAAAAAAAATCCCCAAAGTCAATTTATTAGGCAGTTACCCGACCAACCGACTTTCCACATTATGGTAACCACTATCCAACCCAAATTTTATAGGTCAGTTTATAACACCCGACCCGACCTTTGTAGGTCAGTTGTCGGTTGCATATCAGCCAAGAAAATGAGTTGGTAATGAGTCAGTTGTCGGGTAAAAATCGACCCACGCTCACCTCTAGGTGGCTCTATGCATAGTTTTATTGTTTAGTTTGGGCATATCCACCTATTAGTTATTGATTTTGGATGGAATGTTCTAACTTTTACATGATATCAAAGTTAGCAATCTACATGTAGATCAACGGTCACACATATTTTTACGTCATCCAATATAAGTTATGTTTGTATTTTATAAATATTTATTTTATCTTTATACATGTAGCGTAAATTTATCATCTGAGTCAACATAAAATGGTGTCCACGAATGCCATGTAGATAAAATTGATGAAAAGCTTAAAGGAAAGATGATGTTGCAATATTCCACCAACCTTTGGGTGACTTGTACAAAAAAAAAAAAAAAAAAGACAAA